>SMDT01000903.1:0-124012 GCA_005392925.1 Aquilaria sinensis | reverse complement strand
AATGAAAACTGCAAGGTCAATATGATTGAGATCTAGATCATATGTTCATAATGTCATATGATCTAGATTTAGGAAAATATTTAGGATTGTTCAAGATCGGTCATGAGGTAGGATCAAGATAGAATTTTGAATAGGAAAACAGGGTTTATAAGGTTTTTTTATCTTAAAAATCCTAGCAAAGCCTACTTGTTATGGACCTTTTATTGGGCCAACATAACATTTAGCCCAAATTTTATTTAAAAAGCCTTAATAGCCCTAAAAACTCATTTAAATAGCCTTAATTTTGACAGAAAACAAATTAAAATATGTGTGTGTAAGAGAGAAAGAGATGTTTTAGCAAGGAGAAAAGAGCAAGAGCATATAAATGTTTATATATAACCCACAACTAATAAAAATTTTTATATAACAGAATCCCACTTCATTGTGAAACTACGAAACTATAGAATTGTGTTATGTTATAATTGTTATAACAAGGTATCCTCGTTCACCATTAAAGTATGGAACTATAAAATTTTGTTGTATAATTGTTGTTATAATACTTAAATTTTACTTACATTTACAATATAGTTTTTTTTATATGAATTGTTGTTTTAGATAAGAATATAAGCATTTTCTAAAATCTACAATTTGACTTTATAATCCCGATCTTGAAAGTGAAAAACAATATAGGGTAGAATCCAAATCTTGACAACCTTGGAAAATTGATAATTTAGATTAAAATTAGAAAAGTTTGATATCAACAACTAAAAGTGATCTAAAAAACAGTCTTCACAAGCAAGTGGTGAACTGTAGATTTTCTAGACATAAAGGATTCTGAAACAAAATAGAGTACCATGTTTTCAAACAAACCTTAGGTTTTTTTTTTATAAATATACCTTTTAAAATAGAGTGAATAAATAATTTAAACACCTTAATTCCCTCTGCTGTGCAATCTGAAAGTTGCCATCCATGATCTTGATCGGAGAAAGTCCATGATCCCTTTGAAATATGGCGAAACATTTTTTCAAAATCACCAGAAGGATTATCTGAAACCTTTACACATTTACACAAAATAAAGCATTTGGGTAGGCAAATTCATTAATTAAAGGATAAAGTGAAAAAGAAAATGATTGTAAACGAGGTATGCTATCATCACTAGTGAACCTGTGATTTCTTTATGAAGTCATGCCCTTTTTTGAGCACTGGTCCTATTTCATCTATAAGATTACTAGCAAGTAAAGCCTGTATTGCAAAACTAGCATCCCATTGTTGGCTTCCAAAACTCTACAACATAAGCAGTTTTAGTTAGTTTGATAAGGATAAATAAAAAATGGATAGAAATTAAAGACTTTGGAGAATCATTTTAAGATAAACCTGCATCTTCATTCCATCCTCAGCAACCCATATGAAATCTGAAATCCTTGCAAGATGCTTCTTAAAGTGATCCCCGTTTGGATCCTCAGCCCAACAGGCAACCATGCATAATACCTAATAAATTGATCAAATTTCCCAAACCAATATTGAGTTGTTACAAATATAGGCCTCTTTTCCAAAATCAATGGAATATTTTGTTACCTTTTGCACACAACCGATGGTGATGTATCTACTATTTTCATCTTCATAATGAATATAGCTCATTGTAATTTGAAGAGCCTTCTCTCTTACTTTTTTGTTAAAAGGCCAACGGTTTAGGAAAGGCTCAATGAAGACATAAAGAGTATCCCATATCAGATCTTGTACTAATGGACGTGGATAGTAGAGGTCCTCCTAGAATACAACAATAGTGCATTAGCGTTGAATAAAATAATTTTTTTTTATAGTTGGTTTATTTTTTCAAGGTTTAGAATCTAATGGTGGTATACTCACTTGTGCACATAAGTGTCTCACTTTCTTCCAATTAATTTCCTCGTAAGGTTGGAGATACAACTCTTGTCTCAATTCCTGGATTATAGGTGTGATTGGTCCTACAAACTTCTTACCATATAGATATGACATAGGCATGTAAACCATACGGCAATTACACCACATTTTTGCTGAAAATTACACATGGAATCGAAACTAATATAAGCCACATAATAAAAGTCTTAAAATTTCATAGTTTGAGAAAAATATAAGAAAGTTATGCCAACCTGGGTGTATAGGAAAGAAAGAAGGGAGGATCCAAAACTCTGGTGGTATTGGGTTGCTTCCAGACCAATCAAACAAACCAAGTATCTAAAAAGCCAAAATTTTTCATGACTTACAAACTTTGTACTCATTAATTTCTTTTTTGTTGCCTGGAAATTATTAAAGAATGAAGATTAAACAATACCGAAAGCCAGGTCTTTCCCCAGGTGGGAATTTGTGTAACACTGCCATGATCAAGAATCCACTTTCGCGCTCTTGCACAAGCATTGGCATGACCACCCTCAGGTCCTTCTCCAAGAATGCGCATGCAAATGTAGTTTAGGGCTGTGCAAAACATAGTGCTATGTCCCTCTATGTGCAATCCCCATCCCCCATCCTCATTCTATAATCCACAAATTCTAGCGCTAAGTATTTACCAATCAACTAATAATCCATGCAAGTAATTTAGTGTTCGATTAATCTTACTTGATGATAATAAATGTATCGAAGGATTTCTGTACAATGCTCCTGAGAAAACACAGAGTTAAGATGTCCTGTAACGTACAAGCAAAATACCTAAAAATCCCAAAATCAAAATGATATATATTAGCAATAATTAATGAAATTAACGTTTGTTAACTTCAAAACTTGTAGTTACTAACCAATGGTGGGTGGAAAAAGAGTGGACCGGTATTTTCTGCAGGCCAATGTCCATCAGATGCTTGCAAAGTGGAAAAGAAATGAACGGCTCTTCTTAGAGTTGTTGTGGCCTTTTCATACGTGATCGCTTCGCCGTCCTCGATCCTCACTGCTGGAATTGTTTGCTTGAAATTTTTCTCTCTTAGAAACTGCACAGCTTTTTTAAGACTATTAATTAATAAGTGGATCGAGTTTTCTTCAAAAGTTTACATTTCTATTCCTTTTTAATGTTTGAGCAAAAGGATTTGTCCCGAAAAGAGATTTCATGCGCTGTTCAGGGGATTGATAGGCCGAAAAGCATACGTATGTATGCATGTATGTATGTCTAGATACGTCTACGCGCCTGTGCATAGGTTTTGTTACAGCTAGCGCACCTGCAATCGCCATAGTAGGTCGGCGGAGGGCTTGACCTGGTACCGGTTGTTGTAGTAAGCACGGCGAGCCTCCTCCACTTCCGCTCGCTCCTCCGGCGTCCCTGCATCGGGGTCGAACACCCATGTTTGCCGTCCGACGAACTGGTTGGTGCTCTTCAAGTAAGGACCCTCCTCGCCTTCTGCAATCTTAAGCCTCCACATTTTGTTCCAAGCTCCGGGGTGGCTGTCTCGGATAATATATGTTAAAAGATTTAAAATGATATGTGGATGTACGGCTAGCTAGTTCAAAGCGAAATTCGCCTATTTATAGACAGGAATTAAACTCCGACGATTAAACGGCAATATTTTTCTCCGTTTTGGACTTAAGGTATACGAGCTCCGCTTTATTTGCTACACATACAGGAAGGAATACACGTTTGTCGGAGTAATATGTTTTATTACACAGAAAAAATTGAAGTTATTGTTATCTTGGTTAAATTTCGTGTGTGGTCCTTAATCTCTAATTCTTCTTCCACTATTGTTCTGAATCTTGAAAATGTGCCAAGTATTTTAGAAACTTCTCGATTTTATTCTTTTGTTTAACGAAATCCATTAGATCTTACTAGAAACAAAGTCTGAGGACTATTTTGGTGCAGAATCAGCAGTTGGCTTCTAGTGCTGCTATCAATGATAGAAATTGCCAAAGAAATGTGGTAGTTATTTTAGAATATTTTGGTCGTATTTTCTCAAAAGATTATAAACGAAAGTTTTGACTATATACACCATATCACCACTAATTATTATGAAACTTTAAGTCAGTTCAAATCAAAATTTTCAGTAAAATCGAAAAATAAAGCATTTTTAAAAGGGAAGGGACCAAGTTGACAGAAGTTCAAGATTGGAGGCCAAATTAGGACGAATATCAAAAGTCAGGATCAAATTGTAATTTTATTTGGGTATGCAATCTTAGGCTAGTTTGGTGAACAAAAGTGGATGTAGAAGAAAAGGTAGTGGCACCGAAATGGGAAAACAAACAGATACAGAAGCACAATTCCGAAATTGAGCATATTAGTAGGGGTGATTATTCGGTTTGTTCGGTTTAAACTGAACCGAATTATTCGGTTTATTTGGTTTTCGGTTTTGGATACTAAGTAACCGAAATAACCGAATGAGTCCATAAAACCGAATTCAAACCGAACCGAAATATTTCAGTTCAGTTCGGTTTAAACCGAATTAACCAAAAAAATGGTAATTAAATTCTATAAGAGATGAAATGAGATAAAGATATTATTTTTCTTTTCAAATTCCATTCAATATAGAAGATTCATTGTCCATGGAAAGAAAGAAAATAAGAATTCAAGTCAATTTGGGTTACTTGGTAGCATTATTGTTCATGAAACAAATAAAAAAAAATTTGGTATAAAAAATTTCGGTTACCGAATTAACCGAATTTTAAAACCGAAACCGAAATTTTTGTTATTCGGTTTCAACCAAAACCGAACCGAATTACCGAATTAACAGAACAAAAATTTAAAAATTTTTCAATTTTTTCGGTTTCAACCAAATACTGATCACCCTTACATATTAGTGTAAAATAAACTCTTTCTGATAAGACCCAACTTTTTCGATGACCACAAAGACCAAAACAAGTCCTTCAATAGGTCATCGGGCGGGTCCGAGAGCCGAGGATGCTTCCGTTCACAATATTTCTGAATTCTGATAACACACAGCTTTTTGGATGACCATACCGAGACAATTCCCACGGAGGTCATCGGGTTCGGGCCCCAGGATGCTTCCACTCAGAAAATATCTCATCACTGCTAACCATGACACTACACCGATTGCGAGAACTTCGAAAGTGACAATGGGTAAGTTTGATAAATTTTTTTAGAGACACGAAATTAGAATTTGAATCATGTTGAGGCCCTTGAGGGTACTACAGCACCCAAGATCTTGCATCACAACTTCCTCTTTTAGGATTTTATCTCAACCGTATCTTTTGCTCTCCTAAGCTCGCGATTGGGTCTACCATACTTTGCTAGGGTTTTTTCCTCAAGCTAAGGTTCTATTCGACTAGGTTTCTTTTGGTTTAAAGATTGTGGTTTCCTTCAGTTTTTGCTTGATTTTCTGCAGTTTGCTTTGGATTTTCCACTTGGTTGGCGAACTATGTTAGCTGTGTTCCTGGTTAGCCGAGAGTTCGCAAATGAATTCCTTGGGTGATTTTTTCACAAACTTAAGTTTGAGGTCTAAGGAAGGGACGACTTGTAAGGTCTCTCTGATGGGTTAATCATGTGGGGGCTTCTCCAATTTGATGGTTGCGCTTAAGGTGTTATCAAACAAACCAGTTCAAGTGGAACACTTGTGTGAATCTTTGCGCAAAGTCTGGTATTTTCAAATTCACTTTATTCCATGTACTGCCTGTTTGAATCCAAATCTAAATATTTTCATTGCAAATTTTGATCGAGACAAGGACCATATGGCAGTGTTCCAAAACAGCCCATGGTCATTCAACAACAGGTCAATTGTTATATAGAATTTAAGGAAATGAAATTGGCCTTCTTCTCAATAATTCAATCACATGGCCTTCTGGGTGCACATCATTTATGGCTTGATGTACCGTTCTAATGGTTTAAGGTGGAGGTGGCAAAAATCCTGTGAAATAGACTTAGTGTAATAGGGAAGATAGATTGTTCTGGTCATTCAATTTGAACATGTATTCTAATGGACATATTGAATCTGTAATAGTTCTTAAATAAAAAGTTAATTTAGACTTAATTTAATTAGAATTTTTTTGTGTGTAGAAAAAGAATTGCTTATAAGATGTTCCCACTTTAACATTTAACGGTGTGTCAGAATTTTTTTTTTTTAAGGGGAATATTCTAAAGCACTCAAAAAAAAGGAAAAATTAATTTAAAAACCAATAATATTTATGACGTAGCCCAATTCACCCATTATCCAGTCAAATAAACCATTAATATTTCTGATTCAGATCAAGTTGCCCACTGCCATTGAAATGAAGCTAATATGGCTTCCTCTTCTGCACATCTCTCTCTCCCCCACTTTCTCTCTCCCAAAACACCATTTTTTTCTATCTCAACATGCACTTTTTCTCTGCACGTGGCTTCCTCTTCACCGTCACGCTGGCGCCCATCACCATTAGCTAAACCCCCGACTCTCCCACGAAACCTCGTAGCCCCATGCCCAGCCCCACCCTTTAGTTGTCCGACGCAGCCATATCAGATCCATCCAGCTGGTGAATTGTCCTCGCACCCTTTGCATCGCAGCTAGCCGCCCGAGTCCGTTGGTAGATCACAAACAGAACTGCAATTAGACAGAGTAGCTAACTGGGTGAGATGGATTCAGTGACGAGTCACGGCTGGGCGGCATAGGAGTAGCTCTGGAGTCACATGGATGGGTGGCTCAGGGACGGATCTAGTTGCCGGCAGGGTGGGGCAAGGACAGACTATAGCAAGCTAATTCAATTCTTGATTTACATCGATGCCTAGCCTGGAAGTCACAACATCAAGTAAAGGTTCCAGATCTTAAGTTATGCTCGTGGAACATCCTAGAGACACAATTTAAGTGTCGTTACAATGTATAGTTCCTGTATTACTGGTAGCAATTAATGGATGAAATCACTCATCAATGAACAAAGAAAAAAGAGATTATGAGATCAGTTCAGAGAATCACTGTTAAGGATGAAGAGTAAAGAAAGTACCAGAATAGGAACTACAAGTGAAGGATGTGATATGTGGCTTCTCTTGTTTGATTTGGGTTTGTCCATAATAGAGATTGAACATCCTTCCTCCGCCACTGCTTCCCAATTTCTTGCCTAGCTCTATCAATAGTGTTATAAGCATGTTGGCTATTCCCGTCAAGAGCACCAAACCGGCCACAATTAACGAATTCTTCAGCCACGATTAACGAGGGAGTTAAAGAGGAGGAGGAAGAGAGAGAAGAAGGAGAGCTCAAATACAGGAACAAAGAATCGAGGAAAGAATCTATAGTCAGTCGACCAAAAGAGGTGACTCCATCGAGGGCGCTGGAAACACCAATGCAGCGCCACCTCCGAAACCGATGCCGGAGGGGGATGTACATGACATGAGATTACTTCATCTTTATCACATCACCTGATTAAATAGATTTTATTTTTGTCACATAATCATGATTTGGTGGAATGTTATTTATTTTCAATGTTATATTCTAAAACTGTAATGGTTTATTTGACTGGAGAAAAAAACAAGACATTAGTGATCGATTTTGGCTAACCCTAAAACATTAATGGTTTCTTTGTTAATTTTCCTCAAAAAAATAACATTTCATGTGTCAATTCTTTGTAATATTTGAATTTGGCATGGATTAAATTGAGATTGAAAAAAGAATGAGGATTAAAAATTAAAAAGACCCCTCACGAAATTTACACTGAAATGTTATGGCTACACATGATGCATCAAAACCTGGAAATCGCTTTTCTCAATCGACCGAACCAGTTGAGATTCCAAACTATATACGAGGAAGATGCATGAAGGGAAGGGAATCTCGTGGGTCTCGAGAGCGCTTTCGCCAAAAGTTAAACGGGAAGTGCTATACTCAAACCGTTGCATCGTATATATAATTTTCTTTATTTTATATTTTTTTTCTTACACTCTCACACTTCTATTCCCACCTTTTTTCTTATAATAATTTTATTTATATAAATTTTAAATATTACGGTATATCGCTTACTACGGATAAGTAATATGTTACAAATGTTCTCATATTTTATTATTTTTTACACAAAATATAGTGGTATATTGTGGTATTTTTCAGTATTTTGTATACCAATAACTTTTTTATATATATTTTGTCAAAAAATTGTGCTATATCACAAATATCATGCGGAACGTACTACATTATTCTATTTTTCACGGACATGTGGCCGGTCGTTAGACCCACAACAAATAATTCTGATATTACAAATAATTCTGATATTACTAACAATTCAAAATAAATAAATTTGTAGTATAGTAATAGAAACCAGATCAAATCTCAAGAGAAATTTTTATCTAAAAACTTAATCACTGAAAACTTAGAATAAAAGATTGGAGGTGGGGATTGTTTGCAATAAAAAAATGAAATAAAAAAAATGATCAGAGAAAAAAAATTAAAAAATCTATCAAATAAGAAACGAACAAAACAATCAAGAATTCAAACCTTAGCATCAATCAACATCTACTACCGAATTCCTACAACTGATTATTGATGCATAGATAGATCAATCAAGACTTTGAATATTTATCGTTGAAGCTATCTTCCTACATCTCCTTAGTCGTAGTTAATCAGAAAACAAGCGATCTAATTAACCATAACTGCTAAACAACCTAAGACAAGTGCTTTGATTTAATTTAACAATTGCGTTAAAAATTAGAGAGATCGATGAAACTAAATAACACAAACACAAGCGGCTGCATTTAATTTAGTTGAATGTTCTCCCTAAGACCTAATGATTTCTGACGCAGCAAATCACTAAACCTCAGTTGCTTCGCAGATTAGAGAAATCAAACAATTACGGATTTGATTTCTAACCCTGCAGTAGATTGAATTCGAATAACAACTAGTAGGCCTCCTAGCATATAAACGAAACAATCATAAAATTAATCATAGAAGAACATCCAATACTCAAAATATTAATTGAATGAATAAAAATAACTTTGATCTCACAGTGCTGAAAAACTCGAGGTTTCAGCCTCTTTTAACCAAGAATAAAAAGACCACTAAAAAGAAAAGAAAACAAACAAGAAAAGAGACAGAGAGAGTTGGGGAAGAAAGAGGGGGGGCAGCCTCCCGCGAGAGTGAGAGTAAGAGAATGTGGCGCAGCTGCCACTTTAAACACCTAAAAGAATTAACTTAGTGTGCTAAACTCATAAAATCTCCCTAAAATTTCTATATTGTTACAAAATTACCCCACACAAATAAAAAGATTCAAAATAACTAGAAGGTTTCTAAGTTGTGAGCCAAGTAATGCTCCAGAACATCAGCAACAACTTCAAGCTGAAATTCGACCTTGATACAGCCATGATTTCTCAAAATGCAAAGCATGAAAGTTTTAGAGCTCTTTCTTAGCTTCGAAACAACACCTGAATCGCATAAAACGGATAGCTATAGCCAAAGATATGCCCAAAATACCGCAACTACTTTTGAACTAGCGATGACTCACAAATCGCAATTTTGAAGCTGAATTTGACCCTCTTAACATACAGACTGGGTTTCATAGTCTGCATATGATTTGTAGCTCCAGATATTAGCTTTCCAATGAATCAAGAATTACTCAATTTGGATCTCTTTAGCTCAAGATATGATTTTTCTGCTGGAACATCGCCAATCTATCAGAATCCTGAAAGAACACAAACAAATTAAAACTTGTTAAATGGCAAATTAAATTCACTTTCAATTAATTGAGTCCAGATATGCTCTAAACTATAAACCATACTCAAAATTTATCTTTAAGGTCGAAAACATACTAAAACATACTAAATATGAAAGAAATAAATATAATAAATATAAGCTTATTAACATGCGTGAGATTTTTTTTTTTTCATGTCATTTTACATCAAACTATTATACATAAATATATAAATTAGTAAAATATAATTAATACATATATTTTAACATAAATATTTACTTTTTTTTTATTCCTTTATTTTACTTTGGTTTATTTTTTTTGGGTATTAGAAAATGTATTGTTATTATTAAAGTATTGTTTTTTTTTCTCTTGTATCAATAAATTATTTTTTTGCTGAGTAATATATTTTTTACTCCATAACATTTTTTATAATTTTTTGTTTAAAAAATATCTTCTATCATATATATTTTATTTATATTTGACAAATTATGATGAGAAAAATTAGAACACATATATAAATGCATAAAAAATTTTATTTAATTTATTTTATCTTAAAATAATATTCTAATAGTTTTTTTTTTTGAAAAAACAGTAACGGTATACAACACAGTATATCATGCGGTATGCCTTAAAAATATGAAGTATAGCATATCTAGCCATAATGATATTTAACATCTTGCTCCCAAACACTTTGGTACTTTTTTATTTGATTTAAGCAATTATTCAGTCAAAATTTGCTCCTAACTTGGACTAAGATGGCAATAAATTGTGGTCTCTTCCTTGGTACTTTTTTATTCGATTTAAGCAATTATTCAATTGAAATAAATGATTTGAGTTGATTGTATCCACTGATAAATTACTACAAGAGTGAGGGTATTTCCTACAGCATTTTCCTATGCTAAAAATTATAGGACAAATAAATTGAAGTAAAAGCATTGGAAACAAAGGTGGGGCCAATTTGTGCGACAGTTTTAAGGTAAATATGCTTCATACACTTTTCCTACAAATAGTTTCCTATGGTTTTCATTCTAAAAATGAGGTGTGGCCAATTTGTCAGATGGTTTTAAGGCAAATATTCTTCCTATGCTTTTCCTGCAATAAGTTTTCGAACGGTTTTTATTCTAAAAAAAAGTACTATGGTTTTCATGGACAATTATTTCCTACGTTATTTTGATGAAAAAAATAGTAGCAAACTAAAATGTCTTAAAAGTGTAGGAAACAGATATTTTCCTACACATTTTTTATGACAAAATTTGTGTCTTAAAATCATAGGAATAGAAATTGTGACAATTTTCTTACGATTTAAAACCCTAAACCCTAAGCACAAACCTTAACCCTAAACCTCGCCCCAAATCCTAACCATAAATTTATAAAAACCCCACCCCTAAATCTCTAAAAACACAAGTCATCAAACCCTGACGCTAAATCTCTAAATATAAGTCCTCAAAACTAACTCTAAATTTCTAAATACAAACCCTAACCCCTGAACCTTAAATCTCTAAACACAAGTCCTCAAACCTTAACCCTAAATCCCTAAATACAAACCCTAACCTTAAACCCAAAATCTCGAAACACAAGCCCTCAACACAAACCTTAAATCCCTAAATACAAACCCTAATCATAAACCCTAAATCTCTAAACACAAAGCCTCAAACCCTAACCCTAAATCCCTAAATACAAACCTTAACCAAAACCCTAAATCTTAAATCTCTAAACACAAGTCCTCAAACCCTAACAATAAATACCTAAATACAAACCCTAATCCTAAATCCTAAACCCTAAATATCTAAACATAAGTCCTCACACCCTAACCCTAAATCCCTAAATACAAACTCTAACCCTAAACCCCAGCCCAAGCCCTAAACCCTAAATCTCTAAACACAAGTCCTCACACCCTAATCCTAAATGCCTAAATACAAACTCTAACCCTAAACCCCAGCCCAAGCCCTTAAACCCTAAATCTCTAAACACAAGTCCTCACACCCTAACCCTAAATCCCTAAACACCAAACCCTAACACTAAGCACAAATCTTATTAATCCTAAACCCTAAAACTTAAAACCCTATCCCTAAACCCCTGAAATCACACAGAATCTCTTGCCCTTAAGTACTCTAAACGGCTAAACCAGCTCAAATCCTATAACTCCAAACTCTAAACCCTAATTGAAGATATAATTCCTAGCACACTATCCTTAGCCTTAACTTTAACCTTGTAAACCCTACCCTTAATTTATATATATAACACCATCGGTACTGATTGAGCATGAAGATGTATCTTCATTTACAAAGTTACTTAGTAACGATTTCAAAGATAATTTTGAGGATGAAAGTTCAAAATTACTCAGTGACGTTTTCCGCAAATGATAAAGTGATTATTCATCAAATTATATGGTTCAATTACTGTGTTTAGTAATTAAACTTCCTCACCATCTAAGGGCTTGCACATATATGTAAGTAGTAACTTATTTCATATTATGCAATTTTTATATTTAGTAAGTTTAATGATTTTGCTAGGGTATATATATATCAATTTCTAGATTTTGTTAGTGTGCATATATGCACTAATATATTTAAACATACTATATATATATCCACTAATGAAATTAATATGAACATTGATGTACATTAATAACAAAATCATTAAACTTACCTAATGTGTTTAAGTGAGTTTATATGTGTGTGTGTGTAACATACGCATGTACGCCCCCCCCACATATTATAAGTACCGTATGTGTGTGACTACATACACATTAAGTAACTTTCCGATGATTTTTAAGGTTTATCAATTTTCACATTTTATTAGTGCACACTACACTTTTCCTGCATTTTATTTTTTAATGGAAAGTGTTAGAAAACCATAGGTATATTTCCTATGCATTTGATTATATATTTTTTTTATGTATGAAAACCGTCGGACAAGGTTAGCCTCAACTTCCTTCTCAGCCACTCCCCTGACTCCATTTTCATCTGTGGCCTTCCCGTCTTAACACCAGCTCAATGCCTCCACCGCTGTACCCGATTCTAAAGCCTCTCATCCTAGCTCGCCAGATGCCAGTG
Organism: Aquilaria sinensis; assembly: GCA_005392925.1. Classification (NCBI taxonomy): domain Eukaryota; kingdom Viridiplantae; phylum Streptophyta; class Magnoliopsida; order Malvales; family Thymelaeaceae; genus Aquilaria; species Aquilaria sinensis. Next base: position 111,437 of record SMDT01000903.1, on the reverse strand, counting down.
ATCTAAAGCCGCCGACAGCAGCTCGTCGTCGACCAGTGCCTCTCACTGCCAGGTAAGCTACTTTAATCATCCGGTCTATCTCACTCTTATTTCTTTGTTAATTTGCTCAATTTTAGCTACTTATTGCATTGTTTGGTTTGGTTTTAGAAATTAAGTTTATATCTATATGAATATTAGTCAAAATTAGTGCTATTATTTAAAATTAGAAAAGTAGTTAAATTAGGTTAATTTTGAAATTTTGGTCAAGCATCCAATTAGAAAAAAAAAAAGTTAGCTAAAATATGAAATTTAGGTAAAATATCAAAAATAGCTAGAATATATGAAAATCAACCACATCAGTTAATTTAGGTATACTTTGAAAATTCGTGTTAAAATATCAAATTAGATAAAATATGGAAATTAGTTAAATTAGTGGAAATATAAAACTTAGGTAAGATGTGAAAATTAGGTAACTTAGTGTAGCTTATTACAATATATGAAAATAAGCTAAATTAGCTATGGCATAAAAATTAGTTAAATTGGTGGAAATACAAAAATTAGCTAAGATGTGAAAATTAGGCAACTTAGTGCAACTTATTACAATATATGAAAATAAGCTAAATTAGCTACAATATGAAAATTAGTTAAATTAGTAGAAATATAAAAATTAGCTAAGATGTGAAAATTAGTTAAAATATTGGTAGTGGCTTAAATATGGACTAATTAGTTATAAGTACCACACCTTTTTAGGATGGTTCATCAGGGTTCGAGATAGATGGACTCAAGCAAAGGCCTAGCTTACCAGTTAGGTAGCCCAGGACATGGTCAGGTTCTGTGAGGGCGAAGGCGTATTCTCTCATCGACCAAGGCACCATAGACACAGATTTCAGTGCCATAGACCCAGGCACCACAAACACAGAATTTAGTGCCACAGACCTCGACCCAGAGCAAAACCTTTGCCCAGACCCAAACCTAGACCCAGGTACCAAACACCCTGGTACCTAGACCTTACTAGGCACAGATGTATGGTGGATTTACCTCCACTTTCTATTAGTTCTTGAAGACCGATGATGTGTATTGTTCGGATATGAGCTCACTATCCGAGCTGCCTCATTATCAGCTATGTGTGCCGGCCAAGCTAGTTGGGCGTACGACCTTAACACATACCTTGATCCATCTACTATTGGTATGGCCACTCACGCGGGTGGGCAGCAGTAGCTGCAACAGAGGATAATGTATCACCTGTCCTTCGATGACAAACGGCCAAAAGCTAGAACATCAGAACTTAGGAGGCAAGGCCCGAGGAATGCAGAGTTATCTCTACCTCCACATCTATACGAATGTTAGGCGATCGTCCTTCGTGTGTAAGTGTCACTGACTTCTATAATTCATTTATTGATAAATATATTCTTTTACAATTATGTCAACTTTACATATCTTTTACTAGAATTTCATTTGTGACAGCTTGCTTGCTAATGAGTCCGTTTGTTCCACATTAGCCTCCATTCACATAAGGCTGTGGGATGAAAGTTGTATCTATTTGTCATAAGTATCTCGATCTGCATAGGAGGAGCAAGTCACCAAACTATTGGTAATTGATTTTGGTTTATTTTTTTTTATAGTAGTTTCTTTATGGACTAATACATTTTTTTTGTATTTTATTATTGCAAAACTACTATACATGGGATCCCAGGGACTTTAGGCACATCCGCAAGCTAGTGTTTGAATTTTGCTCGTGGTCCGTGCAGAACCGCTTGCATCACTAGAGGATGCTCGTAATGGAAAAAGTCCTGAACTTCTACAACAACCCCCACTACAGTTTATTGCGGCCGCACGTTCCACCGGGTTATAGTGACCACATTTGGCACCAATTGTGTAACCAATGGCAGCAGGAGAAATGGAAAAAGTTGTCCATGGTAAGGTCACAGGCTAAGAATGTAGTAGATCAGTCGGGGATTGTTTTGAAGCACACGATGGGCTCCATCCTAAATGAGATGCACTAGGATCGTATGGTAACAACTTTTCCATTCCATTAACTTACATTACAAATTTCATAATACATTACCAATTACTTGACTTGTTAACCACACATCAAATGCTCAGACAAAAGAGTGGGATGGAGTTGAGCCAACATTTGATGAGTGGTGTATTTGAACTCACACTCAAAAGAAGATGAATCAACTTGTCGATCTGATTGCACAGCAGCTTAAGGTTATAAATTTTCATACATCACGACTAATGACATTTACATATTTATTAAGTGTTTTTATTAAATCTAATTTCATTTTATTGTAAACGGATACATGCAGAAGGTTCAAGAAAAATCCCAAATCCAGACAACCGACCGCAATTTGATGCACTGTTGTGGAGTGAGGTACGAGGCTCGCCAAATAAGGGTCGACTACTAGGTATTCAGCTTTGCCTTGCTGATCCCCATATGTTTGGAACAAATTGGGTAGTTTTCATTCTAATTTAACTTTGTTCGTTAATTTTATCACTTTTACCTTCCTAACTGTTTCTTACCCACTATATTGGCGCCACATGTTGATCCGACCAAGTTTGCTCGACTAAGGGCTGACAATGACTAACTACGGTGAGATTTGACCTAGCTCCAAGCAGTTTCTTGAGTAGCGTCAAGCTAGCCAACCTACCTAGCCTACCCGGCCTACCCAGCCTACCCAGCTAGACACTAATGTTGTAGTGAACATTGTGATGAACAGATTGATCCAGCAAGTTATCATACCTGTATCAGCTATCCCAGCTGAGTTCCAGATCGGATCCTCGACTTTGCGTGATGATGATGGTAATACCTAGTGAGATGGCAATGATCAGCTTGACTCTGCATCTGGTTGACTATTATTAGTTGATCTTATTAGAATGCAAATGTTTTAGCTTTTTTATTAATTGTAATAGACTTTTTTAATAGTATTTTATTAGTTTAATACATATATATTATATTCACTGCAACTATCTATATATGTATATATAATATTAATATATAATATACTATATATGGATATATCTATGTGTATTATTTAAAAAAAAAAGAATAATTTAGATGTCACAAAACTATCACAAAATCATGGGACATTTATTGTTAAAAAAGCATAGGACAAGTTATGTCACAAAACCGTAGAACAATTATATCACAAAACCGTAGAACAATTATAATCACAAAACCGTATGACAATTATTGTTAGAAAAGTGTAGGACAAGTTAGTCACAAAATCATAGGACAATTATTATCACAAAACCGTAGGATAGTATTGTTAGAAACCGTCGAACAAAAATTGTCAAAAAAGCATAGGTATTAAATATTTAAAAAATGTCGGACTATTGGTGTCATAGGTATTAAATATCTCTGAAATGTTGACTATTAGTGTCAGAAATTTGTCAGACTATCCTACATTTGTCCTACGCTTTCTATTTCCAACACGGGCATTTCCTACAGTTTTGTCCTACAATTTTTATTGTAGCACATGGTAGTTCCCTACACTTTTCCTACAATTTTTCATATCTCAAATACTATTTTCTGTAGTAGTTCAACTTGAAGTTAGGACAATGTGTGTGAGTAGTTATAGAACCCTGAACAACTCAAATTAAAAGGAAGATATATAGTTTATCTTTTTTTTTTTCAATTGAGAGTGACTATTTTACTAAGTTGAAATAAATAAAGATAAGGCCTTCATGGCCTTTTTTCACTGATGATTTGCCCAATTTTGGTGGTTCACTCATCATTGTCTATTTGAGTTAGAAAAAAAAAATGCTAGTTCTGATTTTAACAAAGCTGTAAACGTAAGTTATTTATTTGGAACTTTTAGCTTATTATATACCTATGGCTTTTAGGTGGAAGTGCAACGCCAACTATTGTATGTGCTGGCCCAAGGAACAACCAAGAAGGGGTGAATTGTTTGGTTTAAATAATTTTCCAAAAATGATTCTTTGTTACCTCTAGTCAAGAAGCAAATAAAAGAGCTTATTTAAACTTGCACTACTTAGAAAACTCTACCACAAATGTCTTAGAATTTGTTTTGAAAATATGCTATGAACAAACTAAAGAAAGGGCAACAAAGATTTGATAATCAATAAACCAAAAAATAAAAAGTACACAAGAAATGGAAGAAGAGAATGAAAGAGCTTGACTACCAAGATTTTTACAGAAGTTCAATCTCTCTTCTTGAGAGCCTACTTCTCTTCTCAAGCTTACCACTTGAGAGTTCCTTCTTCATTAAACAATTACAAATTGTACAAGACCTTACACTCTTTGGTAGCTATCTCTACCACCAACTCTCACTAGTTTTCCTAGAGGCTAACTAGAAAACTTACAAACACGTTTTCTCTCGCTAGTTTTCTAAAGGCTAACTAGAAACCTCTCTAACTCAATCCCACAAAATAGTGTTTACAGAGTTACAAGTTCAAACAATAGCACTATTACAAGATATACAAGTGAAAGCACAAACTTTCTTGGCAAATCTCAAATTTAGCACACTTGATTTGATCTAGATGATGGATTCTCATTTCCAATGGCCAAGAGTTATTTCCAAAGTGTTTCTTCATAAATTTATACTCATTTGGGGGCAAGGAGACCATTAAATAACTATTAGAGATGTTTAGAAAAGCTCCTAAAAAACTGGTGACCATTACTTTGTTTTTTATGCAAAAAAAGGTTCCAGATTCCGTGTTAAGATTTGCGATTAACATGTTAAATTCAATTTCATCCTTCAATGGTCAAAAAAGGCTAGAGAAAGACCATTACATTCTCTGCTAGGCTATCGAGGCGGCATCCTCTAATTCATTCAAGTCATATTTCAAATTTTGGTTGAAATTACATTAGTTGAAAAATTTGGGCGGAAGCTTTTAGGCTTCTAGTTAACAGGTTAAAACCAAAGTTTAATGCATTATTTGATGTCTGAAAAAAAACCAGTAGCTCTAGACTTTGAATTAAAGCATTTTAAAGCATTAAAACATAAACTTAGGAGCTGAGTAGGCTTAGGTGACAAAAAGACATGTTAAATTGTTTCTTTAATTGATTAAACTTGAAACAACTTAGAAAAATTTGTCATTTGGAAATCAAACTTGGTTCAAACATTAATGTAAATTGATGACCTACTAACTTCTCTTAAAAAGTAAATTTTCTTAAAACAAATCTTTTGAACTAACGATTGAAATACTTGGAAATTAAACACAACTTTAATAAATCTATTTTGACCCAATAAAATCAGATTAAGCACACTAAAACAATGTACTTGTCATCATCAAAATTAAATATTAGCTTGGAACAAATCTAACAATCTCCCCCTTTTTTGATGATAACGAAACCATTTTTCAAAAATCATATATAACAAGCAAATAAGTGTAATAAAAGATTGATTCTCAATCTTTCATCAAAGATTCTTCAATTCTATCACTCCCCCATTTTTTCATAATCAAAAAGGCATATGAATCATCAAATTAAATTATGAAAATTTTCAAACAAAGTTATCAAACTAATCAACAAGCTCCCCCTTAATCAAGGCATACAAACTCTAAGGTATTCCCACAAGAAAATATGCTCCCTTTTAAAACAAGCATATAAAACATTTCTCCCCATCTCTAAATCAACAAAAAACTAAATATCAACTAATAAGCTAGTGACATAGCATTATTAATACACAATCATTTTAACAAAATATTGGAACAAATCCATAACAATCATGGTACGATCAATCACATCACATATCCTCCAAAAATAATGAATAACTCATACATACTCATTAAGCAACATATCACAACCAAATAACTCAATGCATTAATAATCATTATTAACCAATGAAAATCAATAATATTACCAAAATTTGAGCTTTAATCTCAAGTATTTGCCATTGTGCTCCAAATTCCTTCTTTACAAGTACTTAGAGCTTCACATGGAATCATTCTTTGATTGCTCTATGCTCTAACACACTACATGAGATTTCAAGCTTGATTTTTAGTACCCAAATTTTCTTGGGTCCTTCAATGTTAGTCACAATCTTAGTACCCTTGGGAACCCAAATAATCTTGTAGTCAATTTGTGCATTTGGTTTCTTGGTTTTGCAATCATATGCATAATGACCTTTTCTACCACATGCATGACCAGTTGTGAATGGGATATATATAGTATATGATGCACCAGCAAACCTATTCCCAAATTTCTTTTCCTTAACTAAGGGATTATAACCTACACCATCCTTATCATAAACATCATTTTGCACTCCAAGTAACAAGTCAGGTTTTTCTTTTCCCTTGATAAATCTAGACAAAGATTGTGTAAGATCAAAGTTTTCCTTTTTTAGCTAATCTCTTTCTTTAGTTAAGGATGCATTCAAAGCTTTTAATTCATTTACTTGTTTGACAAGTTTTTTAGAATCCTTGTAAAGAGCATGAAAAGCATTTTGCAATTCTAAGTATTCACTACCAATGGATATGCATGAGCTAGAAGAATCACTTAAGTAGTTGTTTATTTCATCTTTCTCCTTTGCCATAAGACATAGATAGAAGTGGCTGTGATTTGTTGATGAGGCTTTATCTTCATCTATTATCAAGTATAAATTGACATCTTCACTTAAATCACTTAAAATTGAACTCTCACTTGAAGATTGATCACTATCACTCCATGTTCTCATGGCCTTGTTATTTTTCTTCTTGCTTTCTTTCATTTTCTTTTTGTGCTTCCTTTTCTTGTTCAATGGACAATCAAATTGTAGATGTCCGGGCTTTTTGCAATTATAGCAAATAACTTCATCATTCTTCTTGGAATGTTCTCCCATATTTTTTTCATGCTTTTCCTTTTTGAACTTCTTGTTTCTTGATTTATTGAACATCTTACTAAGTTTCCTTGCCAAGAGGGCCACATCAATCTTTTCATCTTCACTTGATGATGTGTGGTCCTCTTAAGTTTTCAAAGCCATTGACTTATTCTTCTTGATTTATCATTCCTTAACTTGCTCCTTCATCCCATAAGTCAACAACTTTCCAAAGAGCTTATCCACATACATGGTTTTGATGCTTCTTCCTTCATTGATGGCTTTTAACTATGCTATTCCATGATGGAGGTAAGCTCCGCAAGATTTTTCTCAGCAAATCCTCATTTTTATATTCTTTCCCAAGCAACTTGAGTGGTGTGAAGATCTCATTGAACCTCCTAGACATGTCTTGAATGCTTTCATTTGTCGCCCTGGTGAACAAGTCATATGCCCTCACAAGCATATACATCTTGGTGTCCTTCACTTATGTATTTCTGCATATATGACCAATAGCTTATTTTATATATCTCTAGCATTTTTATAAGAAGAAACCAAATTAAACACATTGGGGGTTAGTGCACAATATATGATATTCATTGCCTTTACATTCATAGTGCACATGAGATCATCCTCTGGTTCTTATTCCATTTAATCTTTTGGCACTTGGTTTCCGTCAACCATTTTTGTAGGACCATTCTCAATGATCCTCCATAAAGCATAATCAATTGCTTGAATGTGAATTTCCACCTTAGTTTTCCACCAATTAAAATTTGTAGAATCAAACAATGGTGGCCTAGATGAACTTTACCCTTCAAGATGCATAAAACTAGTGGTTGCCATGGTTCTTTAAGCTTTAAAATCGCTAGATTTTGTCAAAAACACAATCACTACCTCTAATATCAATTGTTGGCCCAAGAAGCAGTCAAGAGGGGGGTGAGTTGGTTGGTTTAAAAAAATTTCCAAAAATAATTCTTTGTTGCTTTAGTCAAGAAGCAAATGAAAGAGCATATGTAAATTTGCACTACTCAGAAAACTCTACCATAAATGTCCTAGAATTTATTTTGAAAAATATGCTTTGAACAAACTAAAGAAAAGGGCAACAAAGGTTTGATAATCAATAAATTGAAAAACAAAAAGTAGACAAGAAATGGAATAAGAGAATGGAAAAGCTTGAACACCAAGATTTTTATAGAGGTTTGGGCTCTTAAGCTTACCATTTGAGAGTTTCTTCTTCACTAAAAAATTGCAATTGTACAAGACCTTACACCCTGTTGGTAGCTCTCTCAACCACGAACTCTCACTAGTTTTCCTAGAGACTAACTAGAAACTTTACCAATACTTTTTCTCTCACTAGTTTTCTAAAAGCTAACTAGAAACCTCTCTAACTCAATCTTACAAAATGGTGTTTATAGGGTAACAAGCTCAAACAATAGCACCCTTGCTAAATATACAAGTGAAAGCACAAACTCTCTTGAAAAATCTCAAATTTAGCACACTTGATTTAATCTAGATGATGGATTCTCTCTTCTAATGGCCAACAATTCTTTCCAAAGTGTTTCCTTATGAATTTATTCTTATTTGGGGGCAAGGAGACCATTTCATATCTGCTAGAGACATCTGAAAAAGTTCATGAAAAACTAATGATTGTTACTCTATTTTTTATACAAGAAAAAGCTCCAGATTTCGTGTTTAGTTTTGGGTTTAACATGTTAAACTCGATTTCATCCTTGAACAATCAAAAGTAGCAAGAGAAAGACCATTAAATTTTCTGCCAGACTTTTCAAGTGGCATCCTCTAATTTGTCCAAGTCATATTTCAAATTTTGGCTAAAATCGCGCTAGTGAAGAATTTGGGTGGAGGCATTCAAGCTTCCAATTAACAGGTTAAAACCAAAGTTTAACATATTACCTGATGTCTCAAAAGATAACCAATAGCTCTAGACTTTGAATTAAAGCATTTTAAAGCATTAAAACATAAACTTAGGCATTGGGTAGACTTAGGTGATAAAAAGACATGTTAAATTGTTTCTTTAATGGATTAAGCTTGAAATAAATTAGAAAACTTATCATTTGAAAATCAAACTTGATTCAAACATTAATTAAAATTGATGACCTACTAACTTTTCTTAAAAAAATAAATTTACTTAAAACAAATCATTTGAACTAATAGTTGAAATACTTGTAAATTAAACACAAGTTTAACAAATCTATTTTGACCCAATAAAATGAGATTAAGCACACTAAAATAATGCACTTGACATCATCAAAATTAAATATTAGCTTGGAACAAATCCAATAGTATGGTTGGCAATCAAGTATTTTTGTCTAGACTTGGCCCGTGTGATATAAATATAGAGGGAAATTTACAATGAAGTTAAGGTTCTCGGAGTGGCGCTACATTTACACAAATTAAACACCTCATAAGTGAACTAATTGCAGCCAAGCTCTTTTAGTTTTGATGTAGCAAACCCATTCATCCCCTTGGTTTAGGATAGTTTATTTACTCTCATCCTTACTCTTGTAATAAATTGTAATAGTTTGTTTACTTTCATCCTTCCTCTTATAATAAATTGTAATAGAATCTGATTAAAAAAATACTACTGGTTTTAGAAAACAGAAATGCTAAAAGTACCGCCATTTTTCAAAAAATGTCTGACTTGTCAACTTCAATTGGTTCATTTCTATGTTGTGGATAATTACAACTGAAGCACTTAATTTTATTTATACTAATTATAGTGTTTAATTTTTTTTTTCTACTATGATTTCTCTGAAGCAATAATTATTCAAGTTTTAAAAGATTTTGGCTCAAGAAAATTAAATATCACTGTTAAAGTTTTTGTTGGTCTATCACCCCAAATCATATAATTACGGAAGGCCTACTGTTGAGTTAAGATATAATAAGCTAAAGTAAGATTGTTGATGTGAAATAGTTTAATTCTGAATCTAACACTGATGAATGCTACAAATGCCTAAAATTTTTAAAAAAGATTCTAAGCCCACTTCAAATAGATATGATGAATAAGAAGTTTCTAAGGAATGGGGGGCAATGTTTCTAAGAGTATATGGTTGATGGCAAAACTAGGTATCCCTCTATTTTTTGTGTTAATGGGCCTTGCAAAGATGACATTTAGGGGGTAAAGTGTAGGTATTTTTTTTAAAAAAAAGAGGATGCAAATACAAGGTAGGGCATATCTCGTAGGTTTTCTTTAATTTTCCCTAACAAAACACTAATTCACATAGATTTTATTGGCCACTATTGAGGGTAAAAAGGAAACTATGGTAATTTTTGGTAGATTGACAAAAGCAATTTCAATTGTAAAGGATAAACCATGAAGTGGTTTAAGCAAAATGAGTTGGGGACAAGTGAACGGATAATAGAGGCAAAAGTTTATGTTGTAAACATGTGGAATAAAAAATTTAGGTGACTGAACATGTAGCTTATCCATTTATATTAGTTATCCTACAAGCAAAATATGGGCCGTTGCGAAGTTTTTAAGCCAAAGGGCCACAGTGTCTCATTCTTAATAGTTTGATGATTGAGTTGATATTAATTGTAATTTAATTGTAATTTAAAGTATATGGTTGATGGCAAAACTAGGTATCCCTCTATTTTTTGTGTTAATGGGCCTTGCAAAGATGACATTTAGGGGGTAAAGTGTAGGTATTTAAAAAAAAAAAAGAGGATGCAAATACAAGGTAGGGCATATCTCGTAGGTTTTCTTTAATTTTCCCTAACAAAACACTAATTCACATAGAATTTATTGGCCACTATTGAGGGTAAAAAGGAAACTATGGTAATTTTTGGTAGATTGACAAAAGCAATTTCAATTGTAAAGGATCAACCATGAAGTGGTTTAAGCAAAATGAGTTGGGGACAAGTGAACGGATAATAGAGGCAAAAGTTTATGTTGTAAACATGTGGAATAAAAAATTTAGGTGACTGAACATGTAGCTTATCCATTTATATTAGTTATCCTACAAGCAAAATATGGGCCGTTGCGAAGTTTTTAAGCCAAAGGGCCACAGTGTCTTATTCTTAATAGTTTGATGATTGAGTTGATATTAATTGTAATTTAAAGTATAAAGTTTGTAATGGTTGGTTTGACATTAGTGTGAATGATTAATATTATAGTTTCAAAACTACTATATAAAGGTATAGATTTTAACTTTTAGTTTTTACCTTCAACAGTTTAATACCCATTGTTAATAAATTTTGTAAAACTTTGATACTAATTACAAAAGTTTGTTCTCAAATATAGCCTAAATCATTGGTGCCAATTGGCTTTAGCATTAGCGGTGAAGGTAGAAATTTTAAAAAAGCTATTTATGGTAGATAATTCTATCATTAATAAATTATCTAAACTTTTAATCTTAGTTTCAAAAATTCTTCTCAAAGAGCTTTATAATTTGGTTGAGTAATTGGCGCTTAGTAGTGCATTTGAAAATATACTATTGAAATAAGTTGTAAAAGGAGTTCTTGAATTTTTTTTTTACACACAAAAGTATGTCACAAATATAGATAGTAGGAGGGGTACATCCTGCCCCGCTTGGGTTGGGAATTTGGATCTTGGCTCAGCCCGCCTTAAGACAGGTTGGGCCTGGGTCAGGTTGGGCCGGGGCAGGTGTGTGTTGGGCCGAGTTTTCCCGATTTCAACAAAAAATGTTGAAACATGTTTCGAAACATTTAGTCATTAAGAAGTAATCTCCACTGAACTCATACAAAATAAGAAGCTTATTAATGAATTTAAAATTTTTTGAAAATAATAAATAAGACAATAGTTTCCCTAAACTGGAAAGGAATAATATTGATGAGACCTATTAAACAATAACTAATTTTGTATGTCAAGTGTACTTTAGGATATGTAGGTATAGCATTAATTTAAATGATAACAACAAAGATATCCTTAACAAAGTATAATTTTTTATCATTCGATGCATAACTAGAAAAAATATTGTACTATCTTTTTTTTGTGAAAAATCGAACAAAAAAAATTTGTTCTTTTCAATGTAAGAGAAATGGATGATCAGTTTTGTAAAGCATTTGGAAGAAAATATAGTGAAAGAAAAATTGATATTTTCTAAAAAGGTTTAGAAACGCTAACATAAGAAAAGCCGAGGGAAAGACTACTTTTAGTCCTAAATTTTTTACAATTTTTCTATTTTAAGTTTTAATTTTTTTTATTTTTAATCAATTTTTTAACGTTGCCAACAGTCACTAGGAAACGGACGACTTGACCCAACTTGGCCGGTTCAGGTTTGGGTCCGGGTTATGCGGGCTGGTGGGTCGGAGCGAGCTCACTTGGGTTTCCCTCATTTTCCTGGCTCATATTTGCCCCGCTTTCTCCTGAGTCTACTTCGTGTTAGGCCGAGCCCAGGTTTAACCGAACCTAGCCGAGTTTGACCCGAGTTGGGTATCAGGTAAGACCGGGTCAACCTGGCGCATTGGCCACCTCTAGCAGTAGTGTGTTAGGAAAGACTTTAAAAATTTTATCATTGAATATAATTAGTTTGCGGTAAGTTTTTCAAAATTTTTTAATAAATTTTAAGTATATAACTCATTTTAAGAATGTGTAAAACATTTATTTTCGAACTTTAGAAAATATATTCAAAAAAGTGAAAACATCGAAAATATTTTTTTTTATTTTAACATGTGAATTCTCTAAAATGAACTATACACTTAGAATTTTATTTTCTTCAAAAGAAAGAATTTAAAAAGGAACGGAAACTTTTCAAATAAAATCAGGCTCCCTCATTAGTACTTCTTTTCTGTCGCACGGATATTAGTATTTGTCTTTTTTGGTATTAGGATTTGTCTAATCACACACCCTCTCGTTTCTTTGCCTGCCTCATTAAACAAATGCGAGCACGGTTCGACGGAAATAGTTGAATAATTTATTCAGGAAGATGGCCGTTGGACGTTCTGGAAATGGTAGGTGGTGTTGAAAGCCTATAATTAAGCTCACTTTGACTTTGACATGCTCTCTGTCTGATCACTTATTCATTAGGGCTCCGACGTCTAACCACTTTGGACGACTTTTATAGTTTTCTTCTTTCACAGGACCTATCAATCGATGAATTCATCTAACTTATTTTTACTTTTATATCTTTTATTTAAAATTTATTTTATTTAAAAATTAATATTATATAAATATAATAATTTATTTGAAAATAAATTTTTATGATATTATTAAATTTTTATGAATTCTTTTAATACCTTAAACTAGAAAAAGTCATAAAAATTTAGTAAGATTAAAAAAATTATATTTTTAATAAATTATTATAGTTACATAATATTAGCTTTTAATTAAAATTATTTCTAAGTAAAAAAGATATAAGAATAAAAAAAAGTCAATTTAAAGTCAATTGACTTAAGTTAAAATGAATTGAGTCTAAAATAACACTTTCTTCTAGTTCAGGGAAGGGAAAAAAATGACACTTATAACTTTGCCTTGTTGTTTAAGCCAATTTCTTTTAACTCAAATCAACTTAATCTAAAATCACTTATTTTTATTTTATATTTTTTTACCGGAAGCTAATTTTATTTAAAAGGCAATACTATGCAGGTATAATAATCTATTGAAAATATAAATTTTATAATCTTATTAAATTTTTATAATTTTTTCCTTTTTAATGCCTAAACCTATAAGAATTTATAAAAATTTATAAAAATTTTATAACATCATGAAAATTTACTTTTAAATAGATTATTACATCTACATAATATTAGCTTTATAATAAATTTGGTTCTAGGTAAAAAAGATATAAAAATAAAAATAGTTCATTTTAGATTAAGTCATTTCTGGTATATATGCCGTTGTATGAGTTTATTCAACCATGTTTGATCAATGGGAAAATTACAAAAAACCCCTATCTTGAGGTTTAGCATACGTACACTTTGCCCTTTTTATTTTAAAAAACCTACACTTTACCTTGGGATAGAGTCAGGATTTTAAATTAGGAAAGCAAACTTAATTTTGAAAATGTTAAAAGATAAGGGAGGCCACAGTCAACATAATGAGGTTTTGTGATTTTTACTTTTATATATACACACAGGTAGCATACATAATTTGCAAGAATTTTGGGGGGACCGGGAAAGCCCTAGTCCTTCCACTACTTTCGCCACTGCTTGAGCCTCTCACTTCCTTTACACTGTCTGGTTGGAACCCTAATTTAAACTATTTACTAACTATATTCCAATAACTTTAAAGTTTTAATATTTTTTAAAATTTCTTGACATTTAAAAAATATTGACTTGTATTGACAAAGACAAAAGCATATTTATAGAGAAGAAAAATTGATAATTCAAAAAGTTTATTAAATGTAAAAAAATATTGGAGAAATTGAAATTACAGAAGCTAACTATAGTACAGCTTAAACTGGAGTTTCAGAAGTTGCTGTTGGACAATGTAAAAAGAAGCAGGAAGCAAAATATTGGTTTTCACAAAGAAAGGGTGTAAAGTGTAGGTTAGGTCAAACAAGAAGAGAGTTATTATAAGTTTTCCTTTTTTTTCGGGTACTCAGAATCAGTTATACAAGATTACAAGATATAGTGAGGTATCTATATATTATAGGGGGAGGGTGACTGGCATGCATTTAGGACGTTGAAAGGCAACCATTGAAAGCATTTATGGGATTAGGGAGTGAAAAGGAACTCAAACCCGAGTGGGCTCGGTGTCCCTATCACCTTTTGCCACCATGTTGGCTATATGGAGATGTTTTCCTTAATTAATTGATGTAGTGATTCCGGGTTTGACTTGGCTTAAATTTAAGAGCTTGAGGACCTACCTTATTGTTTGTTGCATTGTTTTTGGTATGCTGGAAATTTTGTGGGAATACTTGTTATATATATGTAGATAACCAGATACACTCAAGGAGAAAAATTAACATTTTACTTAACAGACACAATATGAAGTTAACATAGGGCAGATTTGTCAATTTCAGTAAGAAATTGGATATTTTTTACACCAAATTCTTGAAAGAACCCATAATCCAGACAAGATACCAAAGGTTGAAATTCAAATTTGAAAATATATTAAGGAAAGTAAATTTTCCACAATATATTAATTTCTTCTTCAAATAAGACTTAAATCAAAATTTGTTCTTTGAAGCTTTTTTTCTCCTAATCTTATATTGAAAAGGCAAGTCAATTGATTTCAATCCCAAATTGTGTTATCTTTTTATTTTTCAATCCAAATGGTTTTTTAGAAAATAAAAAAAAATCCGAGATCATGATTCCCATATCACATATCCCATATATTGATTGTAAAAGGCCCCTCATTTCCTAAAGATCTTAGTGGTGCACCAACTAATGTCACCATCAATGTCTCTCAGTGTGGTGGTCACACCACCTTCATCAGCAAGCTCAGAGACAATGGGCTCAACCATATGCTCATTGATGTTCTCAAGCAAAACTGCCTTCAACTTCTTTGCGCCGATGGAGAGCATAAGTCCATGTTCTATAAAAATCCTAGTGTTGGCATGGTGTTGATGTTGGAGGAGCTATATTTCTAAATGTCATCAGATTTGTGAGTATTCTTTCTATTCTAGCAATGATTTGACTCAAAATTATAAGCTTTTATTCTGTTTATTTTTTTTTTGTTCACAGTTCAATTTTTCATAAAATTTTGGATCTTCTTGGTCATGTAGAATATTTGTGTGCCAACAGGCCCAAGTCATGGAAGCTATATAGAGTGTGTACTTGCAATTATCTCTAATAATTTTGTACCACCATTTTTTTGAGGCCCTACATTGGAATGCAGTCTTGCTAATTCTTGTAGTGAGAGACATTCCCAACCAAAGAGATATACTACTACCAATACTTGGAGACAAGTGCCAAACAAATGGAACTTGCACTACTAAAGCCCAGAGATCTACCAATGGCTAAAACTAGGCGGATCATCCAATATGAATTGACAAACACTGACAATGTTTACCAAGAAATTGGTGTCACTATAAATAAAAAAATTAAGGGTAATCCAATAGAGGGTTTAGCTGACCTTGGAAAGGGTGATGATGTTGAAGATGAAATTGTTCTTATGGGTGTAACCAACAATGAGGATGCAATTGGAGATGATGATAACTTTTCAAATCATGATACAGATAAGGAAGAGGAGTTTCAATTCAAGGATATCTATAGTGATGTTAATGAGAACAATGAATATAATGAGGAGAGTAATGAGTGTGAGAGCACCAGAATAGGTGATTGACACGTAGAGCCAATTCATTTTAACTTAAGTCAACTTAACCCAAAATGACTTTTTCTTATTTTTACGATTTGTTTTTGTCTAGAACCAATTTTAGTTGAAAATCAATATTAAATAGATATCATAATGCATTTGAAAGTAAACTGTCATGATGTTATTAAACTTTTATGAATTTTTCCTTTTTTTGGCATAAAATTTTTTTATAAAAATTTAATAAGATTATAAAAATATATTTTAAATAGATTATTTCACCTATATAATATTAATTTTCAAATGAAATTGGTTTTAGGCAAAAAAGATGTAAAAAAATCAATTTTGAATTATGTTGACTTATGTTAAAATGAATTAAATCCTAAACCTTGAAATGTTAGGATTCATTGGTCTATCCCAAATGTGTTAAAGTGACAAAAGTAAAATTCATTATTGAGGAATTTACTAATTTAGTTAAGCTTTTTAAAAAGTTAATAAAATATTTAATAGAAAAATATGATCATGAAACATATTTATATTTTTTGGTGAATATTTAATGTTTGCAAATGCCACGCAAAGGAGAAAATACCTATAGACATTGACCTAGGAAGGGTCGTTTGCACAGTTTAAGGAGACCCCTTAGACAAAACTTCATCAACTGTAGAGGACAGGATCATTTTCCCGTTCACATCCCAATGCAATTGCAGAGATACAAGACACATCGGTGTTAGCTTCCTATGTCTGGTCACACTGACACCATAGATTGGTCAAAATAGAAGATGCGGTTTCTACATATGGCCACTGTTCCACATGTTTTAGTCACCCTTAGACACATTTTCACAGTTTAGATGATAATGTGTAGGATGAGGTACATTCATCACGACAACATGTAAGTAGCTCATTTGGATTAGACATAAACTACTATTATATTCAACTTGTTATCATGTATGTACTAATATTATGAAATTGTATACCATGCAAATTCCTTGCACCTGTAGTGACATGATTGGTGATGGCCTGCTTTACCACACATTTTAAGCCATATCTTGATTGGTTACACATTTCTACATCATACATTCAGTAGTGGTGGCACGTATTTGAGGTGGTTTAGAGACAAACTTTATACTTTGTCATAATTTCATGTGCTATTTTTACCTATCATACATTTATATCTAATGTATTTGATTGTAGAAGAGCTGTGAGTAAGACCCAATACACCATAATGAGGTGTAACAAATTTGGCACATCTTTGGGGCTTAGTATTATAGGAGCATCATGGTAGAAATTTGACATGTGAAGGATCCTTTCAAACATGACACAAAAGAAATTTTCATGTCTAATGCTGGATATGGAGAAATGAAGGCATATTGGACCAGTCTAGAGTTTATTCACAAATCTGATAAGTTCAAGGCGCTCAAAGCATTAAGCAATGAGACAAATTCAAGTCCAACTTGTGTAGTGCAACATATGCGAGGGGATACATCTCGATATCTACACATCAAGAACATATGGTAAACCCTTCATGTCCTTACTATTTTAATTTGAGTTATTTATTGATAACTGATATCAATTACTCTTAATTAACAAACTTTAGGGAAAGAGAGAGAGAGATCCAAAAAAGAAAGACTCGGGCTTGTTCAAGGTCCACCAGGCCATACATAAAATGAAGAATGGCCATGCCAATATGTTAGCAAGCACTTTGAGGAAGTCCCTGTAAGAATAAAACTATTTTCTTCCATCATTATAAACAATATAACTTTTGATAACCTGATATAATCTATTATAATGGTTTATGTCTTTCTATAGGCTAAGATTAATGCTAAGATTGAGGACCAACTGTAATAGGCGGATGGTATGGGGTCATCATAGGAGATTGACGAGGCTGCAATAATTAGTAATGCATCAGATTGAAGAAGGAAAAGATGTGTTTTCAATTTGGGATCAGAGCAGTGTGATGTGCTAGGTTGTCAAAAGCCAGGATTTAGTGAACTCCCACAAGTTAACCTCATTCAAATCCCACAGTTCAACAAACAAGTTCTGAAGGTGATGGTAAATGAGATTGCATGAAAGGATGCAGAGTATAAGAGGAAGCTATAGTAGCTTAAAAGAAGATAGTGTGCAGAGATGGAGGTGAATAAGGCCTCCTTGGATGTTAACTGGGCTCAATTAAAGCTTATTTGTCAATCGTTAAAACTACCTTGTCCGCTGCCATAACCAGTTCCACAGTATACTGATGAGCCAAACTCTGATAATGGGGAGATGGGATATGCTTGACTTCTATTGGGAACAGGTAAATCAATATGTGATTCCTGTACCGATGGTCTTGTTATAATTTTCTTAGATGTTACGGCCTATCATCTGATCGGGCTTGTATAAATGATTATATTAATGCTTGAGCTGTTTGTTTGAGGATATAAACTTTAATTAGCAGGGTTGAAACAATTATGGGAAAAAGTGGGTATAACCAGCAAATACAATCTAAATGGATTTTGGAAGATTAGCAACGGTTCAAGCCATTCATAAACTTGCCAATGGTTTAAACTGTTGCTAAATTACCAATGGTTCAAGCCATTGGTAACTTACCATTGGTCTAGACCGTTGGTAAATTTACCAATAGTCGGAATGTAGGTAAGTCACCAATGACTAGTAACAATTCAAACTGTTGGTAAATTACTAATGCTTCAGACTATTGGTGAGTTACCAATGGCTAAACCATTAGTATTTACCAATGGTTTAACCCATTGGTAAGAAAAGAATCATTGTAAAAAGTGGCCCAAGCAAGGACTGTTAGTAATTAGCAATGGCTAACATAGTAACAGCTTAGAGTTGGAAATTACCAACAGTTCAATGTTGGGTTATTGGTGAACTGGCTACCAATAAACGGTATACCAACATCCTATTTCCAACAATGGCACATTTGTAAAATTATTTTTACCAACATGTTAGCCGTTTGTAATGGTCCTTGGAAAAATGCCCTATTTTAGTAGTGTTGTTGTCAAGAAGGTACAAAGGCATTTTCTTTGGCATGTGCGGAGAGGTATCTTCTCTTGCACAAGATAGTTCACCCTTTTTGGTACGACATAGTATTCTAGATAAAACTTTTAATAAGATTGCCAAATTCAGTGATGACATGTCAACAAAAGGGAGCTTCGGTAAAACCAAGTAGATATGACAATAGAAGTGACTGGAACAAACAAAAAAGAAGCTTGCACTTCTGCTCCCATGGCGGTAATATCTAGCTAAAGCTTCTGGTTGTTATGGAAAAAACATGTTTAGCTTATTGTCTTCAAACAACATGTGTGAGTAGGAATGTTTTATTTGTAAACACACCTTTTTTTTTATTTTTTTTCTAAAGTCTATATCAAAATAAGATAACTTATTTTTGTGGGATGGCTTTTCCATTACTTTAGAAAAAAAATTGTACTAGGTTAAGTTTGTCATCCTTAAGTTTTTAAACAAATGTGAGAATTGGATAAACCGAAAATTATGTATATACATACATGCATACATATATGTGGGCCAGTCAATTATGTGCGACTGACATCTGGTAGTCACACGCTATATATATATATATAGATATATGTATTCAAAATTAATTACAAATTTATTTATAATTATCAAAATTGGGTTACAATTAATATAATAATTAAATATCAAATTGCTATAATTAGTATGATAATTATTAGAATTATTAAAATTACTATCGAGTAATATTAAAAATAATAACTTGAAAAGAAACTTATTAATATAAATTTTTATTTAAATATAATTTAATTTGAAAAAAATGATTGGAGGATTGCATTGGTGGCTTGCAAAGCATCGGCCTAAGCCCCTTTTATGTTGCTCCCCCTTAACTGGAGAGTTAGGCTTGCTGTCCACAGTCTCGAGTAGCTAGGTCCTGAGCAAAGTACAGCCATAATCATTAAGCCACGTCGACATCATATTCGAAAAATAATCTCCTGTCAGATACTGAAAAGACTGTGATGCTAATGCGGGTTCTGAGGATGCTAGGTAAGGATGATGAAAGGTCGTGGCTGGTTGCTGCTAAACAGTCAACAACGAAGGATGCTGATATGCCGACACCTGCTGAAAACCACTGATGAAAGGATACAATGTAAGGGGGATTGGGGGATGAGATATGAACATCTCTTCATATTTTGTAGGAAGGATCGAAATGTGAGTCCTCTTTCACCTAACCCTAATAGGATGAGTCTCAGATCAACACTATAGGGCAAGGCCCCCTAAGCATGCATGTGACCGATAGTCGCTGTTGCAGTTAAGGCTATAAATTTCGGGTTTAGGGTCCGGTTTGGTTTGGAACCCAAAAATTCAAAAAATTCTCCATCCAAAAAATGTAACCCAACCTAATCCTCTTTATTGCCTCAATCCGAACCGACCTTAACCTAAAAAATATAGGGTTTGGGTCGGGTTTACTCAAGAACCTACTGCCAGCCACCTTTATCCTCATCTCCTCCGCCATCTTCATGTTGATTTGATGACGATCTGAAGTAGTGAAGCCACGACAAAAAGCACGGTGTGACGAAGAGAAGGGTGGGCGAACAAGGTGACGATCAATCAAGATGGAGGTGTTTAAATTGGTGGTTCGATGTATGGTGCTGACAACGGTGAGATGATCAATCAAGATGAAGCTGAGGGAGGGGCAGATGATAGAGTGGTAGGAACTAGATGAGACATGACACTAATGAACCAGACAAGACGGAGAGAAGCAGGTGAGCCATGAGCAGCAGCCAGGCAAAGTCTTGCATTTGGCCTAAGGTTAGGTGTAGGTAGGTAATAACTATAGACTTAGTGGGCTGGGTTGGGAAACAAGGAACAGGTCCTAGGGGATCAGCTGGGCCTAACATTTAGGGTGTGTTTGGGTGGATTCGGGATCAATCCAAACCAACCCATTTTTTCTCTATTTAAAACTCAATTTTGGGTTGACGCGAATAGCCTTAATTCACCTTTCTAACCCGACCCTATCCTTAAAATTTGGTTCGGGTTTTGGGTTCAAGCGAAATGCTTTCACCCCTAGTTACGGTAGCTATAAAATTGTACTTGGCCTAGTGACCATGCATCCCAACCAAGGTTTGCCATAATACCTTAACCCTCCACACCCTCTGATCGGACACAACCTGTGAGGCACGTTGCAACGTGAACTCTACTCGAATAGCAGCCAAGCTATGATCGGAAGTACTTCGTTCTCCTTGTGTAGCTGTTCATGATGGTCATCCTCATACCCCTAAATTATTAATGGTTAGAATGTAATTAACTTTAAAATTTAATCAAGAGTAAAGATTTAAAAAGCACCTCTAATCGTGCACATTGGTAACAATCAGGGAAAACCAGTAGCTATGGGACCCTTATCCACATTCTCTTGTTAGGCCCACTAACCATTTTCTCCCAGAAGTCAAAATAGAAGGTAGGATGCTTTAACATATTTGTGCCATACTTAGTAATGAGCTCAGCCTCACACTTGGCCTAATCAATTAGAAAATGCTAAAAATGTTAACATAATGTAATTTTAGTAATATTATTAAATAAATTAGGTTAATATTATTTACCATATTATCAACATGTCGGGAAAGTATCTCGGTACCTCCACACCTAGTTGACCTCCAATGGTCAAAGTTGCTAAATTCCAGGGGCTGTTGTTCCTGAGTTTGTAAATAGACGAAAAATGTAGTTATAGTAAAATAATGTATTTATAAATTAAATTTTAGTGGAATAAATAGTTTACCATTTTGATCATATAGTTTCTACTTTGTTCGTCTCCCAAGAAAATGTTTCCATGGTTGTGCCCCCTCAAGTGCATCCTTAACTAGCTAGCCACAACGTGATTTAAAAATTTGATTAGTCAATTAGAAATATAATATATTAGCATGTTGGAAATAAATTATATTTTCTTACTCGATTTTTCTTCATCACTGTACTAACATGCTGGAATTTCACACTATTCCAATGGGTGATTAGATTCTGCCAATGATCAGGTACAATGTAAGTAAGACAGTGAGGCAGGAAATGATAGTAGTCATTATCAAGCAAGACCCAGGTGAGTTGGTTCTTGATGATGGTATATCTCAAATTGTTGAGCTTGTCCTTGTATCGACTCCCCAGTGAGTGGAAGTATTCCTTCCTAATCAAGTAATAGTCAATAGCATCCTAGTAGGAGTGTTGTTGAAATAAAATAGAAAACAGTTGAAAATTCATGAATTGTCTGAATAGTGCAAAATAACCAAAATTTTGTTGTATGTATAAATATTGTTTAATTACCTATAGCTGTGCAACATACTCATCCCCCCTAACGGCACGTACGTCCATCCACTTCGATGCTTCCCCCTTGAAAAGTTAGCTGGAGATATCGCCAATAGTGTCAATGACCTTCTGATTGCGGGTAATGCTACAATTCAGGTGGGAACAAATACATTATTATCATTACTATTTCAATAGAATTAACTAGAATTAAAACCATTTTAACAATTAAACTTATGAATTTGGTGTAATGATTGTAACACCTCCATATCTCACATGGGTAAATTGTAGGAAGCCTTATTTGGATATATAGGCTCCAGTTCCATAACATAAGTACCTAGTGCTTATCCTTTTCCAAAGGATAGCCCATGTGGTGTGGGTAAGTGTTCCGTTGATCAATTCTAGACTTGGGTTGTTATAGATGGTATCATAGCTAGGTTTGGTTCAAAGTATGTGGTTAAGTCCGCCGATATGGGATAGGGGAACTTCCTTATACTCAGAGTCCATTCCTAAGGACCTAGTGTTTATCCTTTCACAGAGGATAGCCCATGTGGTGGGGGCAGGTGTTCTGTTAACCGGTTCTGGACTTAGGTCATTATAATGATCCTCTTAAGGGGGTCTTCTTGCTGAGGAGGACGTTCTGGTAGGGCCTCTAGCCTAGCCAAATTTTAATGAGCTGGTATATTTATTGGGAATCCAAATGAGTTTCATGCTATTAAATTAGCATGCACCAGGATCTGAATGCAGAAATAATCACACGGGTACCTTGTTTTTGAAATTCCACAAATGCACAATTCTCCAAGCTTTACACGCTCGAATTCTTCCTTACCCGGATGCACTACTCATGAATTTTCTAGTAGAGAAAACTTCACGTATGTCTGTGTGTTGTTGTTGTTGTTGTTATCAATGTATAACAACTCCTTTTATAGGCAAATCTAGGTAGAGTTTAGAATGTGGCGTGGGACCCATTGGGATATCTTAATCCTGTCAAATTAGTCCCTAGCTAATTTATTGTTTACAAGTCAGTACAACATTTTGCACGACCTTGTAAAATCTCTTAGGATTTCAGAGATAATTCACAAGTACTCATTTTATTCTATTCCGTTCACCGTCCAATATTGTTGCACATAATCCAGACTAGACCAACCATATCCAAATCATGGCACTGTCAATATGGAATTAAATATGTGCATGTCTCTTCAAGTTTATTCAGACTTTAAACAATTTAGAAAAATATTTATAGAATCTATATATACTATATATATAATCTTATATAGAAAATAATATTTCCAAAACAATATTTTTCTAAATCGACCACGTGGATTTCTTAATCCGAAAAACCAAGAGACATACCCCACAGTATTCACTCTTATTTTAAGAGCAGTGAATTTCATGTTTAATAATCATGAACTTAACATGTTAACATTTATGTAATCCAACGTGTCCAAGTATATCCTATATTAGGCATCGTTGGTTGACATATCAAAATCACATAATGTATACATTTAAATTCATATTATTCTCAAGTCTACGGAATAAATAATATTTACTCTTTCTCAACAGTTGAAGGTCTAAGAATAATCGATTTGGTCCTATTCAAATATTTATCTCCATAAATATTCACATACACATTAGGAATCAAAATTCCAGTGATTGAAACAAATCACTCTATTTCATATAGTAATGTCATATGTGCAATCTTTTATGAGCAATTAACCCATATATATACTCATAGATTGTGAGCACCTTTTAAAGAACTATAAAGATAAATCAAGTCTCATGTGGCATGATCTTCATCATCCATCAATCCATATATAATATAGTTCTATGTGTTTATCATAGTAGAAGAGAAAGAAGAATCACACAACTTTATTAAAACAATAACAAAGTTAAGTTGGCTTTGATGAGCACAATAAATCTTTCAGTATTACCTTAGTTAGTCGACTGCTGGTTCTCCAAACTAGACTCACATATGCCTGATGGTGAACTAGATAGTTGGTTTAGAAAATCATTGACTGATGTAAATGGGACAAGCCCACATCTACCCTTCCGTCGTGCTGGAGGTCCATAGATATATTGGTTGTTGGACCCTCTGCGTCCACAAGAAGCTCACTGCGAGTCAAAACTAGAGGTCGACTGACCATGATGGGTAAGGACTTTATGACCTCGTGAAAACCGGCAACTATGATCGTTGTGGACCATGAGTAAAAAGTAACACAAAATATCTTTTTATTAAATGTAATATAACAAAAATTAAATAAAATTAACTACTAAATTATTAACTACTAAAATTAACAAAATTAGCACTAAAATTTAGTGCTAAAATTATTACTAAAATAATAAAATTAACACAAAAAATAAGCACTAAAATTAACACTTAAATAACATCAAAATTAATCTACAAAAATTAATACTTAAAGTTACACTAAAATTTAGCACTACTAACACTAAATTTATTCCTACAATGAAATTTCAGCATAATTTGAGCATAATTTGAACACTTAAAATTCAGCATGATTTCAAAACTAAAATTTCAGCATAATTTCAACACTTAGAATTCAGCATAATTTCAACACTAAAGTTTTAGCATCATTTCAACATTAAAATTCAAGAATAAGTTGAACATAAAGTTTAAAATAAAAATTCAGCATAATTTCACCAGAAATTCTTTAAACAGTAAAATTAAACACCAACATTTGAATAGCACTAACATTCAACTCAGAAAATGAATTTGAAAGTGTCCGTTGCATCATTTTAAATTTCAAATTTGAAAAAAAAAAATGGTTGAATTTAGTCACATGGGTAAAAAATTTAGTTGTATGAAAACGATTTCAATTGCTTAATTGATTGAATTCAATCGCATATTCAATCAAACATATCTAAAAAATTTCAAGTATAATAGACAATCATATATGGACAATTAAATGTAGACAATAATATATTTACATACATAAGTAAACAAACAAATGCAAGCATAAATATAAGGACAAACAAATATGAACACTTAAATGTAGAGATACATATAAGGATAAATACAATTTAGACATACATTTATTATTACTTATATAATACTTATATATATAAATTATATATAAATTACTATATTATATATTATATGTTACATGAATAATTATATATAATAATTATATATTATACATTATACAATAAATTATTGAACACTAAAATAATAATTTCAATAGAATAAAATTCATTGAATAGTACATAATCATTCGTTAGTGTTAGAGGAACTCTTATTAGGACTTTCAACGTTTTCATCATCAGGATCACGATATTGACCCTTGCATTTAGGTTAACCAGCATAATTGTTGGTTCAACGCTAAAAGATTCAACCAATACTACATAGTGTTGAACATCAAACCGTTGGTATGGTTCTTCCTCAATTCCAAGCAGGGTGCTATAGTTTTCATATTCCTATGATTGATCAATGGCGTTAATGTCAATGTAAGCCTGTGGTTTGACCTTAATTATTGCCTACCATTGCTGGAGTTAATTATGAGGATATTGACAATAGTACATTTGTATTGCTTTGCGGGCAAGAATGAAAGGTTTAAGTGGACTCAGTATGGAATGCCGCTTAACATCGAATATACCATATTGCATGTGTCTTCAACCTCCACGTGTAGGATCAAACCACGTACATTTGAAAATTGTGACAAAGTTTGAGATGCTTCCTGAATATTCAAGTTCGATAATTTCATTAATCATTCCATAAAAAGTATACCCCCCCAGATCAAATCGTCTCACTATCAACACAAACACCCCAGTTTGCAGTTGACTTTATTGCCCCATAACTCCATATATGAAATTGAAAACCATTGACCATGCATCCATTAAAACTTGAAGCTCCATGTAAAGGGACCTCAAGATAATTCAACTAGTCATTCACTTAATATGTTTGGATGGATTTTTCCCTGCAAGTATGAAACACATGATCATTAGTAATTTTTTAGAATAACCATGTATATGTAAATTCAACCAGAGAATATAATAACAATCAAAGACATATGTATTCTGAAAACCATCGTGCAAAATTTTTTACCATAGCTTTTCCATTTCTCTAACACTGCATTGAGGAAACTTGCATTGCATAACATTGTTGAAAACCTTATGTACCAAACTAGAGGAAGATTAGTGACTTCCAAAAATTAAAATATGAATTAAGATACTAAAACACAGATGTTCAAGAACATTTCAAGCATATGGTTCAACTTCTTCACAATTCTGTAGAATGTAAATATGCACTTGTCATAATTCATCATCCTCTAGAATCCTCAATGTCCCATGGGATGGGAAGTTGTAGTTTTTATTGCAAAATAATGGCAGTTGAGACATCCTATGACAATTAGGTAGCCCTAGATTAATGTCAGTATTCTGCGGGGCCCTATTGAAGCTAATTGTTGTATTAATGCGAAAATAATATTCACATAATATTATCATTTCCTAAATCAAATATAGCTCAATAATTGAGCCTTCTAATTTTGATTTGTTGCATGTATTTCATCAAAAGGACCAAATTAGTCTCTCAAATAGATACATCAACCAGAATTCTACCGAACTGCATAGCATGGCCTCACACAGTAGATGTATGGGATGGTGCTCTATCAAATAAAGAAAAGTTGATAGAAAGATCATCTATAACTTGTAGATAGTAATGATGATGAGGTTCTGTAGCTTGTCCACATCATTTGTTCTAATTTTCCATGAACAAAGTTGGCAGAAAAATGAACTACATTCAGATATAGTGGACCATATTATTGGTGCTAAATACCTGTGCAAATGCAATTAGCAGTTTGCATTGAACGAATACAAGACAATCATGGCTCTTAAAGAAGTAGAAACTTCCATTCCCTAGGTTTACGTTGCATGCTAAATTCGATGCGTACCTATCTGGAAATATTAAATACCATAACCATAATTATATCTACCTAACCTCTTCTTTTTCTAGTGTATATGTCATTTTAAACTTTATTCTGTTATTACCATCTTCAATTAAGTGGAGCTCAAACCATATATCCAATTCCTTCAGATTCAACCGAGCATTAGGATTGTCCTTCATCTTACCCTTAATGTCCATCAATGTATAAAATAAATTTTTAAAGAAAATTTTCTCTATATGCATGGCATTAAGGTTGTGCCTTACAAGCAAATCCTTCTAATAAGGTAAGCCCTAAAGAATAAACCATTTGACCTAATTATGGGTCTTTCCAAATCCACTCACTTGAAGATCATCAAACATTGCATCGTAAGGTAGGAATTGCATCTCATCTAAAGCTTGACTAATTTTTTCACCAAACAATGGTGGCACAGCTGTATCCCTTACTTTTAATCATGGTGTAAAAGTACTACCATTCCTATGAAATGTATGATTTTTCTGTAAAAACTTCATATGACTGTTGAACCAGCATGGGTTCCTTCCATACTTCAATTGAAAAGAACCAATGTTCTCCATACAATACAGACATGCCAATCTCCCATGAGTACTCCACCATGATAGCATTTCATATGCCAAAAAGTCACTAATTGTCTACAATAGACATGCTTGCATCACAAAATTTTAGATCTATATGCTTCCTAAGTTTTAACTCCATCTAACCACAATGTTTTCAACTCATCAATTAGCGGCATCAAGAACACACCATTATTTTATTCAGAAGATCTTAGACTAGGAACTAACAAAGAAATATGTATTCCTCTTCCATACACATTTTCGGTGGCAAGTTATACACAATAATGAAAACCGCTAGATAAAATACATCCCTCCTGTTGTAGAATTTGGCATAAACTAATCTGTATATAGCCTAAGATGTACATTTATAATTTCAGCAGTAAAGTCAACAAAGATTAAATCTAAATGTTGCCAAGCCTCTGTTTGGCATGAATGGCCCACTGAATCATTCGCACGATACCTATTAGTAGAATGCAATGTCATGTGTTCTGTAGTTTAGGTAGACATGAATAACTGTTTCAGTTGGTCAATTATTGGTAGGTGTCACAGTACCTTTTTTGGAATTAATTTTTTGTTACTCCTATCCATTAACCCTTCCTTATATCTACATTCCCTACAAACTGTGCAATGTGTTAACTATAAGTTCTCCTTATCGAATAATATACAATTATTGGGGCACACATCTATTTTCACATATGGGAGACCAAAATCCTTCATCATTTGTTTACACTCATACAATGTCTCTGGCAAACTATTGTCATCTAGAACAAAATCCTTCATAAGTGATATAATGTCATTAAAGCAACTATCACTCATATTATGCTTACTTTTCCTGCTTAAGAATCGAGATATTACTAATAACTTCGTATGTTTGGTGCACCCATCCTACAACGATGTTGATGCATCACCCAGTAGTTAATAAAATTTCTCCACATTCAGATTATGCAATTTGTTTCCACCTAGGCCAAAATTAAATACATTGCACCCTTTATTATTAATTTCATGCTCATATATATCAGCATCCACAACAACATTGCCCCCTTTATTATCATTTTTATGATTTTCAATTCTATAATTTTGGTGGAGATTTGAGGCAATTGAATCGATAACCATTTGCTCATATGCAGATCTGATGTTATAATCATTATCTTTATCAGAAACTACTCTTGACGATGATGTATTTGATGTTTCAACAATTTAAAAATTATGAGACTACTTATCATATCACTCACTATGGTAGTACCATATGTAATAGTTATGCAAAAATCCATATTTATATAGATGCATTCCAACTACATTTTGTTCTCTATAATGTTTCTTTCAACATCACTAACACAGATAGTTTATTAGTTGTGTCAAACTACTACATACAGCTTTGATAAAATTTTCTACATTGTTTATGAAATTTGGGTTTATGTATCCTTCCATCATTAAATGTTTATACATCCATTCACATCCCATTGTTATTCTCTTATATATTTCCTGCAATTGAGATTCATATATATTAAATTAGAAAAAGAACCATTACAACTCAACAACTTTTAATTTTCTACTAACATTGATATGCTATATATGAATGTCCACCTATACCCTAATCATCAATCTTTACAAGGAATGGCTTTAACCTATTTAGAAATGAAAATTTTGAATTATACTTTTAAATTGTCATTTACCTTAATAGTCTGAAAAATTTCGGCAGCTTATCACTTTAGTTCCTTAGAATTCCAATTTATTTGAGACAAATCACTCAAAAATAGCTTCCAAGGAATGAGGTTGCATGCAGTTGGAATTTATCCACCATTAAGACAAATCAAAATAAAAAAATTATGGTTCAAATTTTTTCATTTCTGAATTGTCCAACTTGTATAATCAATGATTCTCGAACAAAGACATGTATATACAGTAACTGCATATCCTTGCAGTTACAATATATTCATAACATTTCTTAATGTACCAAGAATCATTGACAGGTAATCTATGGTCTATCGATATGCATATGTAAATAAAACTACAAATAACAAATCTATATTTATAACAAAATCTTGGCTAGAAATATCAGTTACCTCTATGTTGATAACTAGAGATTAAAGTGATGGAGTGTGAAGACAACAGAGCTTCAACTGAAGTGAACAAACAACGGGAGAAATAGAAGTAGAGATAGAGAGAAGAGAAAGTGGAGACGGAGGGGAAATGAGGTGAAAAGATGAATGGGGTGAGGAAAAGGCAGTTTGTGCGATTGAATTTGTCATTGATACTTTTTTCTTCCTCACTGATGTGTGACTAAAAGAAAATATATTTAGTTTATGTGACTATCATTCAATTGAAGGGGAAAATATGTTTAATATGTGATACTGTCGTGTGACTAACAGGGGAATTTAATTATTCAATACAACTATTATACTACTGATAGTTTAATATTTTTTAAATGGTGCAACTAACATGCTACCGTTAGTTTAATATTTTTTAAATGATGATACTAGCATGTGATTGATTTTTGTATGACTGAACATTTCAGTTGCATAAATGATTATGGGCCACACACATGCTACTAACGTACAATTGAAATGTCATGCTCTAGACATTTAGTTGCATAAATTAGCCACATTTGAACATTTTTATTGCAGTGATTTAATGACAATGAGGTCTTGAGATTTAAAATAGCATTAGGGCTATTTAATTACAATTAGGTTCTAGGATATAAAATAGCCAAACTGACATTACAAGGCATTGGTTGTCGGTGTCAATGAGTAGGAGGGATGGGTCTACTGCAAAATTATGGATTTGAGAATTTTGATTTTGGTTCATCTATTTTCTCATATGTTATCCTAATTTGTGAGAAATTTTTGGAGAATTAGAAGCATTAAAATTTTTCATGTTAGATGTTAGGTGGTACATAGGATAAACACTTTTTAGTCAGTATATAAAAAGGGAAACTTTTAAATGCTGAAATGGTTACCTTTGAGGGTGTTAATTTTTTCCCAGAAGCTAGGGTTTCTCTTTGCTGTGTGTGTCCATTTCCTCGTCGAATGAGGATTGCTTGAGTCTTACTCAATTTTGTTTTTGGTTTGTATCATTAGCTCTCGTGCTTTCATCTGTTGTCTTTTGGTTCATTGGGTTTGTGTTCCAGGTTAGTTTAATTTTTGTTCATTTGGTGAGCATTCTGGTCGATGATGGTCTCGTCCATCTGGTTCATTTTCATTTGTTGAATTCTGGTTAGCTTGGATGTGTCTTTTGATAATGGAGGATTTGGATGTAATGCTTACTGGTTTGTCACTCATGTCGAAGGAGTGCTGCCTAGTTTGACTTTAGTCGGAGGATGTACCATTATGGTCAAACAAATAGTGTTTAGTGATGAAGGTGTTTTCCAAAATCAGTATAGGCTAAGTTCCTAAAGTCAGCATTCTAGATAGTGCGGTGGAACTAGTTCACCTTGGCTCTTCATATGGTGTCCACAAACCATTTTTCTATTGGAGTTTGAGAAAGAGGGGCATTGTAATACCATTATATCCCACATGGGTGAATTATGGGAAGCCTTGTATGGATATATAGGCTCCACTTCCAGAACATAAGCACCTAGCACTTATACTTTTCTAAAGGATAGCCCATGTGATGTGGCAGGTGTTCTGTTGATCGGTTCTAGACTTAGGTCATCATAGATAGTATTAGAGCTAACCCATGACCGTGATGGTATGGCATAATGGTGTGCACATGCATCATCCACTGGGACTGGTCCTGGATTTGAAGGGCTACTTGGCTAAGGGCTAGGTAGTTCGATTAGATAGGTTACTTGGTCTGAGGAACCAAGTAATCCGACTAGCCCTGTATCAAAGCTGACCTAAGACCATGATGGTGTGGTATAGTGGGTGTGCCCATGCATCGTCAACTGGGATTGATCATGGATTTGAAAGGTTATTTGGCCAAGGGCTAAGTAATTCGATTAGAGAGGTTACTTGGTCCGAGAAACCAAGTAATCCAACTAACCCCGGTGAGGATGTTGTGTACATAAGGGGGAGTTTGTAACAGCCCCACATCCCACATAGATGAATTGTTGGAAGCCTTATATGGATATATAAGCTCTAGTTCCAAAACATAAGCACCCGGTGCTTATCTTTTTCATAAAGGATAGCCCAAGTCCATAACCGGTCAACATAATACCTGCCCACACCACATGAGGTATCCTTTATGAAAATGATAAGCACTAGGTGCTTATGTTTTGGAACTGGAGCCTATGTATCCACATAAGGCTCCCCACAATTCATCCATGTAGGATGTGGAGGTGTTACAAACTCCCCCTTATGTACCCAACGTCATCATTGGGGTCAATCAAATTACTTGGTTCCTCAGACCAAGTAACCTTTCTAATTGGATTACTTAGCCCTTAGCCAAGTAGCCTATCAAATCCAGGATTAGTTTTGATAGACGATGCATGTGCACACCCACTATGTCACGCCTTCGTGGTCCTAGGTTGGCTCTGATACCATCTGTAATGACCCAAGTCCATAATCAATCAACGAAACACCTGCCCACACTATATGGGCTATCCTTTGGAAAAGGATAAGCGTTGGCTGCTTATGTTCTAAAACTAGAGCCTATATATTCACATAAGGCTTCCCATAATTCACCCATGTGGGATATGAGGGTGTTACAAGCATGCATGTAGTAATTGTTCTTCATCATGGTCCTTGGTCTTTTACTAATCAATTGGTCATTTTCCAACAGCTTCATCAGAATGATTGCCCATCGTTGCTCTTGTTCTAGTAATGTCAACTTCTAGATGCATGTGGTTGATATGCCTTTGATAGGAGAAATCAAGCTATAAGTAGGCTACTAGACAATCATGTGGGAAAGGTTTTTACGGTTTATTACATTGGCCCTATTCTCAGATTTTATGTCTTAGTTGATATTCTAAAACTGCTTCAAAAGGGTATCTGGGTTGAAGAAGACAATTGCAAAATGTGGTACTTTTATCATCATGAGCGGTTCCCAGATTTATACTATCTATATGGTAATGTGGATCATGTAGAATAGGAATGCATGGAATACCCTACTGGAATAGAGGGGAGAGAAAGGTAATATAAGGAATGGTCGTAGTTTTAAGCATTAATATGTGAAAGAGGGCTGCTAAGAGACTTTTTAGGGAGGGGTACATTTACGGATTCAATGGCATGGTTTTCATAGTGGAAGAAGTGGTCTAGTAGCTGTCTTTCTCATATGGATATGACGAATGAAGGCACTACTACCTTTGTTCGATGTACCTTAGTTGTACCATCATTTCTCCAAGATAATGCAATGATGCGAATGGTGTTCCCGGTCCTTTTATGCCATTGAGTAGATTGTACAACACATAATAGTTAGAATTAGATAGGAGTGGTTTAGGCTATAGAGTTTGCATATGGCTCTTTGTTACCAGTAGTGGTCTTTTGGCGAGAATGAGCGTTAGGTATATTCTATGTCTTGCTCGTCTTTAGTCATTATTCAGGCCCGAAATATGTTGGCCTTAGCTTGTTCACAAGGATGGCATTTTTTTTTATCAAATACGGGCACTTGGAAGCACATACTAAGTGCAGGGCATGAACCAGTGATCAAGATGGCAAAGGTTCGATGGAGTGAGAAGGATGATATTTCAGCAGGGTCAAGCTTGGGCTTACCTTACTAATTGTAATAAGTCCTGTAAGTTTGAACTGTCAGGGACTTGGGTTAGCTGGAATAGTTCATGCCATATGAAGAGCAGTTCAAAATAAGACTTTAATTCAAATGCGTTCATTCAATGTACTTTAGGTTTTATTTCTTGCTTTGTAATTTTGTGTGTTGATTGGTAGAGGGGTCTTGCTCTACCTTGGCAATAGAGCTAAAAGGTCACATTCCTATCTTTTTATCATTATCATATTGATGTTCAAATTGATGTCACGGGGTTTTTATAAAGGTTCATAGGATTCTACGGTTATCTGGGGTTAGATCTATGCCATGCATCTAGGTCTTTGCCGCATCATCTACCTTATCAATCTGGCTTATCGTAGGCTATGATAAGGAATTTTAATGAAATTTGTAGGCCCATAAAAAGGAAGGTGTCCTAAAATATAAGTATCTTGAGATTCTATATTTGACATGGGCTTGGATAATCTTGGTGATGCCTTTCCGCATCTTCGTTGTGAAACATGGTGAGCCTAGAGTAGGAACTTCTGGTGAGGGAATGCCTGGATGAGGGGCCTCCGGTGCAGAGAAGGACTGCAAAGACTCAGAAAAGCAAGGGTTAGGAGCTCCCGGGAGTATTTTTCGGGGGAGGAGCCTCCGACGCCCAAGTCAGTACTTTGTAGAGAAAGGGAATAGTAAGCAGAGTATAGCAAGAGTTCCTTGTTACCTCATCGTGTCTTTTATGAGAGCACCATGCAAGTATTTATAGGAGGGCACAGGGAGAAGGCCGTTTGACATAGCCTGTTGAGATGGTGACATGTGTTTGGCTTGATTTGGTCCGTACCTCTGTAGAGGGCTCTTCCAGCTGGCCTTAGGCCGTTTTGACCAAAGGTGCCGACGGGGGTGCTGTGACAGGGGTGCCCGTGTCAGGGGCGTGTGTGAGGCTTCTGTGTCAGAGGCTCCTCAACTATTTTGTCATATGTCCATATGGCCTTTTCGGGGGACTGTACTCCTTCGGAGTACAGAGCTCATTCGGGGAGGTGAGCTCCTTTGGAGGGAGGTCCCTTGTTTGAATGAGGCACCTTCAGTTGGGCTCTCTAGAGGTTAGGCTCGGGTACCTGATGATGGCACTTCGTGAGCGCGATCCGAGGGTGGCCCAAAGAGTATCTGAAGGTGGTTTTGGACACGTGAGGTCAGTGCGAGCTCACCATCGGGAAGGGTGGTGACCCATTCTGACCGAAGTTGGTCCGATGGGTTTCATGAGGGTAGCACCTATCCAGCTTGTTCGAGGGTGCTGAAGCCCTCTCTTTGCCGGGGTTTTGCCGTGTCTGTTTCGACCGGAGGTGGTGCGCTAGCCAAGGGTGGTGCGCACATGCGAAGTCCTTCAGGGGGCGATAGCCCTTCGGCTATCACATGCCCCCCTCGAAAAATCAAAGATGTTTCTTCGGTTTGGGGAGTTTTGGGAGCCTTTTTGTGGCAAGCGATGGTTGGTCTTGTTGCCATGATGGGCTTCCATCCGAAGTCTCCTTCTTCCCAGAAGGGAACTCCGGCGAACTAAGGTGCTCTACTGAGGTAATTTCTCTGGTGTTTGAGTGGTGTCCCTGGCTCTTCCGCCGAGGTCATCATCTGAGGCGCGTACTTCCACAGACCTTTCTGTCAGTGAATCGTTTCGTCTTCCCATACAGATGGGTGCGTCACTTCGGATAAGGTTATGTAGGTCTGCCAGTTGTCAAGCTCATGCCCTTGTTTCCCAAGTCAGTTTACACGTGGCAGCTGATGAGTGGTGAACGATTACATTGATTACATCAATTGCATCTCTTCGCCTTGGAGGAGCAATAATGATGATGTTTCGCCTGCCCCCTTCGGCCTATATAAACCCCTCTTGCCCTAGACCTTCACACTCTTTTCCTTTGCTCTTGTTTGCTCCAGAACTCTCTCTCGTCTTTTTTCTTCTTCTGGCAGCGGTTCTAGCGGCGAAGTGATTTCTGACAACCCTTCACGATGGTGTCTAGGAATCCAGACTTCGGCAAAACTTTCAGTGGGTCTTTCTTTCTGAAGTCATTTGTTTTGAAGTTTTTCTTTTTTTTCCGAAGTCCTTCGGTTCTCTTTCTTTAGTTTTCCCAAAGCTACCTCTCTTCTCTTTGAGAAATGTCAAACCCTGTTCCACTGATGACCGTCCATCCTGTTCCCGAGAGTTTTCTCCCCATTGAGTCTCATCTATGTTGCACTACTTCGGAGAAAATGAAAAAGTGGGTAGTGAAATTCTATCTCCCTACTTATGCAGTCCCGAGATTACCTACCTTGGGCACTACTTATGAAGTGGCCAATTCTGATGAGATCACCGTTTACCTAGCCTAATTGAAGGCCGGTTTTTGGTATCCTCCCCCGCGCGTGGTGTGTGAGTTCTGCAAGTTGCATGGGATTGCCGTGAACCAGCTTCCTCCAAACTCCTATTCTTATTTCAATGCCTTTCTTTGCATGTGTGGGGTCTTTAAGATAAGACCCAATTTTTTTTTCTTCATGCAATACTATAAGCTCCACCCAGTCCTGAAATGTGGCTTTTACTTTTTGCTTCCTCGAGGGTCCGGGAGCAAGAAGTTCACCTTTACGTTCGGGATAAGGGACAGTTAACGGGGGTGGCAAAAAAAGTTCTTTTTTCTGTCAGTTCCCAAAATATGGTGCTACGTTCTGACTAGATGGGCTTCGGGGGTGTTGAAGACTGACGTGGTTGACCCTCGGAAGCTGCTGACCTCTGGGTTGGCCACGGATTTTGAAGAGCTCGACAAACGCATTTGGGCCGTTGCGGATTGGGACTCCAAGGTCCCTCCACGTTCCTTATACCCCTTTCCCATTAAGTGGGACCTTATGTCTGAAGAAGTCCTTCGGGAACTGGGGGTAATCCACGAGCATAAGTTCGACTTGAACCTACCGGTGCCTGTTCTTCCAGGCAAGAAGGCATGGTTGGTGATGTTTCTCCGAGCCGAGATTTCATATGAGGCTTTTGCCGAGAGTAAGTTGTCTCCCAGGCTTTGCTACCTATATTCCTTTTGGACTTACACTGATGTTTTTTCCTTTTGCAGAGATGGGTAATCAATTTGCGGAGTTCTATAAGTCCCTTTTTCTCAGTCAGGCCGAGAAGGGAGAGCAGACGCGGAGGAAGATGTCTGTGAAGAGGAAGAAAACTACTAGGGGGCCATCAAAGGCAAAGAAAGCCAAAGCGGACGTCCTTCCCTGTCCCCTCGTAGACATCGTGTAGGTGCAGGATCAGTCACCTGCCCAGTCTCCTGCCCACGCCGATCCTCTTTCGGATCTTGCCATCCTTAAGACACCTTTGAGTCTGGATGTTGCGACCAAGACTTCAGTTGAAGGTACGTCGGCTCAGGAGCTCGAGGAGAGCCAAAGAAGGAAAGGCAAAAACATTCCCTGTAAAGCCCGTGAGGCAGACAAGGCCGAGGATGCAGTCATTGAGGTTTCACCAGGTTTGTTCCTTAGTCGTTCCTTTATGAATCTTGGTGTTTTTGGTATCTTCGATCTCGTAGATGAATGGCTAAGAGATGATGAACTAATGGAACTTCGGCATGATCTTGCAGAGGAGATGACACCTACTCCTTGGGTGGAGGCTCGTGCCCGGAAGAGGGCCCTTCGGGATAGCCATATCCCGAAGGACAAGGTACCGAGGGAGCCCTTCTAGTATTTCAAGGAGGACATGAACTTGTTCTCCGAGGACAGCCAGTTGATGGCTCCCTAAATGGCGAAGGGCGTACTGACGAATGCCACCTTTCAGTTGCTCACTGCCGAATGCCCGAACAAGGAGATCCTCGCGGCGAGGATGAGCGAGTAGGCCGCCCAGGTACATTTCTTCTTTCTTTCTTTGGGGACTTAGAAAAATTTTCTTCTAAGTTTTTGTTGCCCTTTGACCCTTACTCTGGGCTTTCTTTTTCTGCAGCTTGTGGCATACAGCAGATATTTCTGAGCTTGGGCAGCAAAGCATACTGAGGTTCGCTCTTAGATCGAGGATTCTCTGAAGAGGATGAAGGATTTTTGTACCCGATACATCCTGAAGTACGGTGAATTGAACAAAACCATCAAGGAGGACGTGGAAAATCTTCGGGTGGAGTTTTGGGAGAGTAAGAATGAGCTCATTCTCGACTTTTTGGCCAATGTTGAGGACCTCGGGGTAAAGTATGCCGTTCTCTCTTTGGAGAATGATGCACTTTGGAAGGAAAGGGCAGATGATGCTGAAATCCTTACGAAGGTGCTTGCTTTGAATGCCGAGCTCCAAGCCGAAGTTGATCTGTTGAAGAAGGAGACCAAAAAGAAGAAGAAGAAGCTCAAAAAATAGGTTGCTGAGCTCAAATTCGAACTGGAGACCCTGAGTGCCGAGAGGGACCAGTCCGACCAGATGGCGAAAGTATTTTATCAAGACAGTTTTTGTCTGGCTTGGCATGAAGTCCTTTCTCGGCACCCCGAACTCGACCTCTCTTTCTTGGCCACTTTTGGACTTCCCCAAAGAGCCTAGGTGGATGTGGTCGAAGTCGGAGTAGCTTAACCTCCTGCCTGTTGTGCCCGCACCTTCGAACGCTCCCATCCAAGAGAAGGATGCCAACGTCGAGGAGGTATCGGATGCTCAAGCTCAGCAATAGGCTTTTTCTTCTTTCTCTTTTCTTGTAACCTGCTCCTTTGCACTATTGCCCAGAGCTATGAATGAAAATTCTTCCAAATATTTAGCTAAGTTCTCATTTTTTTCTTTGGTCATCATTCTTCGGAAGCTTG
The DNA here is from genome assembly GCA_005392925.1 of Aquilaria sinensis. NCBI lineage: Eukaryota > Viridiplantae > Streptophyta > Magnoliopsida > Malvales > Thymelaeaceae > Aquilaria > Aquilaria sinensis. The sequence goes on along the minus strand of SMDT01000903.1, from coordinate 73,402 downwards.
TATGGTTTTATGTACGCGTCTTCAGCGAACATCCTCGTTCGAAATCATGCCTTTGCGAAGCTTCGTACTGTTCTTCCCTTAGTGAAATTTTTCAGTATGTGGAACATTTTCTCGTGACACAAGGAGTGACCATTTTCACTTTTTTGAACGTATTCCGCCAAGCCTTAGGCTTTGCTAGGGAGCTAGCACCTTCGGGAAACTTTTTAAAAGTCAATATGCTAGGAGCCCATTCTAGCAATGTGACCATATTCGGTTGACACATATACTTTTGTTTACTGGCGATTTTGGAGAAGGGTAATCACAAGCTTTTCTTCAGATTAAACATCTAAATGTAGAATTTTTTCAAAGAATCTGAATGCCAAATGTTTCTCAACTCTCTTCCTTCGACGTCGCCCAATTTGTAGACCCCTGTCCGTCCCAGTTTGCCTGAAGTACCCCATCTGATGGCCTTCGTGGCTCGAATTCAGCCTTTTGGAGGATGAGGTCCCCCTTCTTGATTCCTTTTTTCTTCACATGCAAGTTAGTAGCATCAGCTACTCTTTGTTGAAAAGCCTTTCTCCTGAGTTCGGCCATTTCCCGGTGTTCTTCGATGAGGTTTAATTTTGCCCTCAAGCCGATGTTGTTTCCTCCTTCATCGAACACCTGTATTCTTACTGATGGCTGTATGACCTCAATAGGAATAATGGCTTCTGTACTGAACACAAGCGAAAAAGGAGTTTCTCCTGTGGCCTATAGGGGAGTTGTGTAATAACTCTATAGTACACTTGGGTGTTCCCCTGGCCATTTACCCTTTGCCTCTTTTTGCCTTTTCTTCAGGCCATCTTTTATTGTCCTATTAGACACCTCGACTTGCCCATTACTTTGAGGATGGGCTACCGGGGCGAAGTGTAGTTTTACGCCGAGGTTAGTCACGAATTTTCGAAATCCTTTGTCAGTAAACTAGGTACCATTATCGGCCACTATTACCCTTGGTATGCCAAAACGGCATATGATGTTCTTCCAGACGAACGTCTAGGTATCCTTCACCGAGATCGATGCCAAAGGCTCTACTTCGATCCACTTAGTGAAGTAGTCTACTACACCTATGTAGAACTTCACCCCACCGGGGGCGCTTAAGAGGGGTCCGATGAGGTCAAAACCCCAGACGCCGAAGGGGCAAGGGTAATTTGCCAAAGTTATCTTCTTCGAGGGTAACCTCTGGATGTTGGCGTGTCTTTGGCAATTGTCACATTTTTGAACAAATTGCCTTGCATCCTTTCTTAGGGTAGGCCAAAACTAACCTTGACGAAGTAGTATTCCGGCGAGGGCGTTTGTTCTTATGTGGGAACCACAGGTCCCCTCATGAACTTCTTCGAGGATTGTTCTGACATCCTCTTCACTTATGCACCTCTGCAAAGAGACTTGCATACCTTTGTTTGTATAGTTCCTCCCCGATGAGGAAGTATCTCCCAGAACATTTTTGCACTTTTGCGGCCTCGACAGGGTTTTCAAGGAGTGCCGAAATTGCAAGGTATTTCTTGATGGAATCTTGCCATCCTTTTCTAGAGGTTGCTATGCACATTAGCTCTGTGCTGGGTTGACTCAGTACCTCGGTGGGTTTTTTGGACTTAGCCAAGGTGTCAGCTTCAGCATTATCTCTACGAGGCACGTTTTCTATATGTACCGACTTAAACTCTTTAATGAGTTTCTTGACAAGGTCATGATATTTTTCCAAGGTTGGATCCTTAGCAGCGTAATCTCCTGTCATTTGCCGGACTACTAGTTGTGAGTCGCTATGGGCCTTAAGGTTGCTCACACCAACTTTTCTGGCCAGCTTTAATCCTGCTATAAGGGCCTCATATTCGGCGATGTTATTGGTGATATCAAAACCGAATTTGATGGCTTTGGTGGCTTCCATACCCTCGGGCCCCTGAAGAACCACTCCAGCGCCTTGGTGTTCAGCGCCTGAGGCTCCATCGACAAAAAGTTTTCACTCTGGTTCAATCCTTATCAGGTTTTCCAAGGTAACTTCAACATTTTTGATTTCTAGAACTTCGACAATGAAGTTTGCCAATGCTTGGGCTTTTATTGCCCTTCTTGGCTCGTAAGTGATGTCATACTCTCCGAGCTCGATACACCATTTTGACAGGCTTCCCGAATACTCTACCTTCTTCATTATGTCACGAAGAGGTAAGTTACTTCGGACAATGATGGCGTGTCCTTGAAAGTAGGGCCGTAGCCTCTTACCTACGAGTACTAAGGCATAAATGGCTTTTTGGAGCAATGGGTACCTGACCTCGGCGCCGTGCAAGGACTTGCTTACATAATATACTGGCCATTGCCTCCCACCCTCTTCTTTCACTAGGACTGAACTCACAGCTTTTTCAATGATGGCAAGGTAGAGGATGAGAAGCTCTCCTTCCCGAGGCTGCCGAAGTGTTGGCAGACAGGTTAGGTAACTTTTAAGCTCATCCCAAGCTTTCTAACATTCTTGGTTCCAAGGGTGCTCCTCGGTTCCGGAGTTGCCTTCACTTTTGGTTACTTTGGTAAGCACCTTGAAGAATGGTCGACATCGGTCACCATACCTGAAAATAAATCTACTAAGGGAAGTGATTCTTTCCGTAACCCTTTGTATATCTTTAGTGGTTGTAGGTGTTTGGAATCCTAACAAGGCCTTGACCTTTTCAGGTTTGGCGTCTATTCCTCTTTCTGACACCATGAACCTGAGGAACTTATCTGTGCTTACTCCAAACACGCACTTCTTGGGGTTAAGGCAAATGCCGAACTCTCGAAGTCATTGGAAGGTTTCATCTAAGTCCAAGATACGATTACTAGGCATTTTGCTCTTAACTATCATATCATCAACATACGCTTCTATGTTCCTCCCGATCTGGGAGTTGAACACTTTATTCATCAACCTCTGATAGGTAGCCCCTGCGTTCTTAAGCCCAAAGGGCATTCTGACGTGGCAGTAGGTACCAATTTCGGTGATGAAGGCGGTATTTTCTTCATCTTTGGGGTTCATCTAAATTTGATGATACCCGCTGAAGGCATCGAGGAAACTGAGGAGACCGTATTCGGCGGTTGAATCCACAAATTGGTCTATAGTTGGCAAAGGGCAGGAGTCCTTTGGACAGGCATCATTCAGGTTCCGAAAATTTATGCACATTCGGAGCTTTTCACTCCCTTCTTTTGTGGCGATAACCACGTTGCTGAGCCATTCGGTCTATTCCTATTTTTGTCACCCTTGGCCAATTTTTTCCCCACTCGGGTGTTCCGGCCATGGACCAGCTCAACATCTTCTGTTTCAACATTTTCCAACTCCTTTACTCCTTCATTTGCTGTCTCTTCGCCTGTCATAGTGGCTCCTTCAGTAGCCGAAGTATGTACTTGGACCTTCGCAGGGGTTTTTCTAGCCTTAGTGAAGACCCTCCTGACCTCGGATTGGTCAATGAAGATCTTTGCATCTCCTTTTTTAGTTGCGAAGATGACTTTTAAGTACTTTACATCCGGGCAGATGTGGAGATTGCCTTGAGTTTGCCTTCCGAGGATTGCATTGTATGATGAGGGAACATCAATGACGATGAACCTCGTCATAATGAAGGCGAACAGTTCCTCCTGACTCTGAGGCAAGGTCCCTTTCAACATTAGGGGTAGATCGATGTATCCGAGGACGGGGAGCTTGGATGGCCCTATCCCGAAGGTGGGGGAATTGGCTGTGTTAAGGTCTTCTTTTGAAATGCCTATGCTAGGCAGTAGGTGTGAGAAGATGACGTTGGTGTTGGAGCTGTCGTCCATGTCCCAACTCCCTATCCTTGCCATGACAAGGAATGGGTCATCGTGGGGGAACTTCACAGTGGACCCGTCTTTGCGAACAAGCTTGTTCAGTGAGTTCCCAAACTCCATTATGGAGATTTCTCTTATCTTTCTTTTCCTCTTAGCTGAGGGTATCCCTGTAATAATGGTTTGGATGACCCCTGCTGATGGTGGCAGATTCTTTCAAGGACTTCGGTCCCGACGTCTGTCAGAATCATAGTCCTTCTCGTCCCCCCTTCTTTGTTCTTCTTTTCTCCCATTTGGAGAAGGCATTCATAAGTACCGACAAAGTTAGCCTTGCTTTATCAGAGACTCGATGTACTTCCTCAGCTGGAAGCAGCCTTCGGTGTCATGGCCATGATCTTAGTGGAATTGGCAGAACTTCTTCATGTTCTTCTTGTTTTCTGAAGTCATGGCCTTTGGCCTTGGAACTGTAGTCCCTTGCCTTTCTAAGGCCATAAGAATGCTAGCCCTCATGGTATTCAGGGGAGTAAACGTTATTGGCCTTTTACCCCTTTGTTTTCGGGGCCTTCCTCCAACCTTATTCTGGTAACGAGGCTGGTGGCTTGATCCTTCGGGCCGAAGGTGTTCCACCTTTGGTCCCCCCATTCTAAGCTCTTCGGCCGTCATGTGCTGTTTGGCCCTTCGGTAGAACTCCCTGAAGGTGTCTGGGGGGTCCTTGAAGAACTCATAAAAAAGCTGGGAGTCTCTCCGAAGTCCTCTTACCATTGCGAGAAAGCAAATCTCGGGCTGAAAGTCAGGCATGCTTAGTGATTTCAGGTTGAACCTTTCGATGTAGGCGAGAATGGTTACCTCACTTCGCTGTGCTATGTCGAACATCTGTATAGGCATGTTGGCCGTTGGCCTGCTGCCAATGAACTGTTGGGTGAAGGCAGTAGACAGCTCCTGGAAACTCAGCAAGGTTCCATGGGCCAGGGAGTTATACCATGCCGTTGCTGGACCAGAAAGGGTCACCTCGAAACACTTGCAGAGGGTAGCGTCATCTGCGCCGTGGAGCACCATGCTTCACTTGTACTTTGTTAGGTGCGCCTAGGGTTCACTACGCCCATCGTAGGTTTCCAAGCGTGGCACCCTGAAGTCACTAGGCATGGGCCCCTCTACCATTTCCCGTACAAACGGTGACTCTTCTTTGGTATAAGTGTCGGACAATCTTGACCAGACTGGTTTTCGGGAGAGCTGCCTCTCAACCTTTTCTAGTCTTCCAAGGATCTTCTCCATGAGGTTAGCTATGTTAGCTTCCCCTTGCTGCCTGGTGGTCGCCGGCAATGGCGAACTTCTTCTCCTTCTTGGAGAGTAACTTCGGCTGTAAGGAGACTGGGACCTTTGGTACGGGGACGGACTCCGTCGACAGGAGGTCCTAGTTTCTTTTAGGGCCCTTTCTCTGGTGGGTCGTGCCCTAGGGGGCACTTCCTCCGTCGAAGATGCGTCATGAGAGCCCCCACTCCTAGAACTCTGATGGGTGGGCCTCGGGCTTCTCTCTCGGCGCATTGGCGAGGGGGAGGCCCTTTAGACAGAAGGAGGCTGGGGCCAGCTCTAGTCAAGTTGCTGAGTCATTTCAGTGATGATGGAGCACTAGAAGTTTGGTAAGAAGCCTAACGTCACTGTTAGAGGGCAGTCGTCCTCCGGTGTAGAAGTCTCTATAGTGGGCTGCTCGGTCGCCAGCTGAGCCTCCGGCGCGGAGGGGAACTTCGAGAGCCCCTTATCTTTGGAACGCCGAGTCTCTACAACGGTGACCTGGGAAAGGGTTCCCACAGACGGCGCCGAATGATACCCTTCCGAATCTTCGTTGTGAAACATGGTGAGCCTGGAGTAGGTACTTCCAGTGAGGGAACGCATGGATGAGGGGCCTCTGGTGCAGAGAAGAACTGCAAGGACTCAGAAAAGCAAGGGTGAGGAGCTCCCTGGAGTATTTTCTGGGGGAGGAGCCTCCGACCCCTAAGTCAATACTTTGTAGAGAAAGGGAATAGTAAGCAGAGTATAGCAAGAGTTCTTTGTTACCTCCTCGTGTCTTTTATGAGAGCACTGTGCAAGTATTTACAGGAGGGCACAGGGAGAAGGCCATTTGACATAGCCTGCTGAGATGGTGACACGTGTTTGGCCTGATTTGGTCCGTACCTCTGCAGAGGGCTCCTCCAGCTGGCCTTAGGCCGTTCTGACCATGGGTGCCGATGGGGGTGACAGAGGTGCCCGTGTCAGGGGCGTGTGCGAGGCTTCTGTGTCAAAGGCTCCTCAGCCATTTGTCATATGTCCATTTCGGGGGTACTGAACTCATTCGGAGTACAGAGCTCATTCGGGGAGGTGAGCTCCTTTGGAGGGAGGTCCCTTGTTTGTACGAGGCACCTTTGATTGGGCTCTCTCGAGGTCAGGCTCGGGTGACTGATGATGGCACTTCGTGAGCACAATCCGAGGGTGGCCCAAAGAGTATCCGAAGGTGGTTTTGGGCACATGAGGTCGGCGCGAGGTCACCCTTGAGAAGGGTGGTGACCCCTTCTGACTGAAGTTGGTCTCGTGGGTTTCATGAGGGTAGCGCCTATCCGGCTTGTCCAAGGGTGCTGAGGCCCTCTCCTTGCCGGGGTTTTGCTGTGTCTATTTTGACCGGAGGTGGTGCGCTGGCCAAGGGTGGTGCACACATGTGAAGTCCTTCAGGGGGCGATAACACTTCGGCATTCAGTTGGCTTAAGGGGCATTCAATGCATATGGTAGCATGTGGTTTTGAACGATGCTTGTATAAGAGCAGCTTGACATGTATTTGGGTTCCCTAGATTAGAAAGCTCTTTTCTTCCACCATTATGTCTATAATTTTGATTTCATTTATTTGGATCATAATAGGGTTGAATTATTACTATTAAACAAACCGAGCTTCTTTTGTAGGGAGTTGTGGAAGTATGAAGCAATGTCGGTGCCAGATAATATGTTTGAAAAGATTTTGGCATCTACTTGGATGGATTCTGCATTGAGAATGTTACATGACTAAAGTAATAAGTGCAAGAATCATTTTTTGAAATGGAATGAGAAGGAATTCAATAGCTTACATAGGAGAATTTAGTAAAGCCTATAGTGACCGATGCAATGAATAAGGTTTTCTAATGCATTCGGATCTGAAGAAGTTAAAGTTACTCTATTTTAAATGTATCCTACAAAGTCCCTGGGTTTGGATGGCGTTGCCTATTTGTTCTTTTAGAAATTTTGGCATATTATGAGGGAAGATTTTATTACATATGTCTTCAATATTTTAAATAAAAGGGTGGTTCCAAGCAATTTAAATTACATTTACTTGGTGCTTATCCTAAAGATTTGGAATCCTTTTACATTCTTAAATTATCATATGATTAACTTATGTAATGTCCTCTACAAGGTGGCATCGAATGTGTTGGAGAATTGAATGAAGCCTTTCTTTTTCTCCCTGATTTTTTAGAATCATAGCGGTTTTGTACTTTGCAAGCTCCTCGCAAATAATACCCTTATTACCTTGGGGGCATGTTACAATCTTAATTTGATATATGGCTGATTGGATGGGACCTTGGTAATCAAGCTTGATATATCGAAGACTTATGATCACGTGGGTTGGAGTTTCTTGAAAGGTATCTAGGGAAGTTGGTATTTCATGCTAAGTGGCATGTTTGGTTATGAGTTATGTGAAGATGATGTCCTTCCTGGTACCAGTGAATACATCTCCCTTTATAATTTTTTTACTCGTCTTGTAGTCTTCGAGATGGCAACCCATTTTCACCAATTATCTTCCTTTTTGTGCCGAAGGGTTATCAATGTTGTTTTGTCATGTAGAGGCTTTAGCAGAAATCTTGATTAGTCCATAGACTTTGCATCTAGTATTTGCTAATGATAGTATCTTGTTTCTTCAGATGTCAGAATAAGGGGTGAGGCACCTATAGGCTATCCTTTAGCTTTACAAATATGCCTCAGTCAGATGATTAATCTACATAAATCTTCTTTTTTCTTCAATCCCAATTATTGCCCCACATCGGAGTACTTTCTTTTGTCAAATTCTAGGGAGGTCATCTTTATTTTTAGGTAGAAAGAAGACATCTTTAATTGAATATCTTATTGAAAGGGTGACTAACAAGATTTCTCAATGAAAGACATCATTTTTTTCTTAGCAAGAGTGAGGAATGATGATTAAAACTATCATTCAGGCAATGGCCACACACCTTTTTGAGTTATGTTTTAATCCCCATTAAAGTATATGACAAGCTGTAGTCTTTATCGACCAAATTTTAGTGGTCTTTCGATATCAATGTTTGAAAAGTTCCTTGGTATGGATAGGAGAGGTTATGTATGTTGAATCAAGTAGGGGGCTTTGCCTTTTCAAGATATATAATCTTTTAATGGAGCTATATTGGCAAAATAGGGATGAACATTTACTAGCCTTGTGTGTCGAGTTTCCTAAGGGAAGTACTTCCCTTTTTCATTCTTCCCATGTGATCTTAAGGCTTCATTTTTATCAAATATTTGGAAAGGTATTGTGGTTAGCAGGGAGGTGCTTCCAACTGCTAGTTTTTCGCAAATTAGAAGGGGGCTAAAGTCTTGATTTGGCACAATATGAAACTGATGACAACTCTTTTCCATAGCCTACTCCATCATTTTCTGGCCAACCTTATCAATTACTCTTTTGCATGCAAAAGTTCTAAGATTGATGCTTTGTTTTGCCAATGCAGTCCTTAATCAAGGATATTCATCTAATCCAACGTATTAAGGACATTTTTACTTAGGGCATTTCAAACAATAGTCTATTTATGGTAAAATTAGCATACTATATGGCCTTTGTATTGCTTTATGAGACGAATCCTCTCATGAAGTTAAACTTCTGGAATTGGTTTTAGAATTTAGGTTTTTCTTGTGGATTTAGGTTTTTCTCTAGCGTGCATTCATAGAGATCCTACTAACATGAGGCCATGTGAGGCAGAGGGGCATTGACTCTCTAGCTATTTGTCACATTTGTGGTATGGAAAATGAGGATGTCCATCAATTGCTTTTTGATTGCCAAATTATACGTAGACTTTAAGTATGTTTGGTCAAATGATTTTTAAGCTTCCTTTCAACTAGAAGGAAGGTCTTCATGCTTTCTTTCATGGCAAGGATGTAGAGATGTCAAACTTTCCAATAACTTGTTAGTTTGTTTGGTATAACAGGAACAAGGTTGTCTATAAAGTTGTTTATCAAACTTACTCTCAACTGGCCTTTGGTGTGTAGGGTTTCAAGAGCCAAACAATGTAGCGCAATTAACTAAAACCGTCTAGGATCCAAGTGAAATGAGGTAAATAGGGTGTTTAAAATTTTCATACCAAGTAGGTTGAGTTCTTTTACCTAGGGATGGCAATTGGGTAGGTCGAGTCAGGTTTGGGTCAGCTCATTCAGGTTCAGGTTTAATTGGATTAGCGTGTATTCGGGTCCAGGTTGGGTTTAGGTCGGGTTATTTGGGTTTGGGTTGATTTCAGGTTGAGTTGATTGCAGGTTCGGGTTGGGTCAAGCTGAGTTTATTTGGGTTTAGATCCAATCAGGTCGGGTTATGGGGTCTTAGACCAGATTCAGCTTAATTTTCGGGTTTACTCGGTTCACTGATGCATAAGTCGAAATCACTAAATTGATTCAATTTTTTTTTATTTAATTTTGATTAAAATTTAATTTAATTAGCCATAAAAATAATATAAAATTTATGAAGATATATTAATATATAATTTATTTAATAAAATACTTTTTCTATGTCAAGTTCTTTGTAATACTCACGATTCAACAACTAATCTATGATTTTTTATTTTCAACATTTTAGTATATAAATGAAAAATGATTATATTAAATATTAAATAAAGACCTATAGTTTCTAAATATAAACTTTTTAATTTTTTTTCTAACAAATAATCTCCTCTCCAACCCATTTACTTTGTTCCATTTAACTTTTCCAACTAGTTTGACATAAATTTATTTATATTATTATTTATTAAAAAATTAGAAAAGTATATTTAAAAAATTTTATTTCTTGATTTATTATTCATGTATAAATTTTTTATTCATATATTAAAATGTTGAAAATAAAAAATTATATATTAATTGTTAAAATATGAATGATACAATTAATTTGAGATATAAAGAGTAATATAAATAAATTCAATTCAAACGATTCAAAAAAGTCAAATATTTCAAAGAATATAGGACAGAAGAGGTACTATAATTTCTAAAACCTAATTATTTTTATCTCTCTATCACCGTTTCACTAATCGTTTCCCATAATTCTCACTTGCTCGCTCTACAACGTAAAATAGATTAGCAGAATAGAAGAAAGTCATTCACATATATTAAATAATAATTTTTTAAAAGTCTTTGTCAACCATATATTTTATATTGATTTAAGTTAAAATCGAGTCTTGTCGGGTTTAGTCATCAGGTCGTTTTGGGTTCGGGTCAGGTCAGGTTCAAGTTTGGGTTTTTTCGGGTTTCACTTTAGTCGAGTTCGGGTTTAGGTCGGGTTCGGGTTGTTAACTTTTCTGGTCAAATCGGGTTAGGTCGGGCTTGGGTTCGGGTGGGTTGGGTCAGGTCTTCGGGTCGGGTCAAAATTTGCCATCTCTACTTTTATCTAGCTATTGAGCCGAATCACAAAACTTAAACAATTAATGTCTTCAAGCTTTCTATAGTATCCAACACAAACGACTTGGATCACTACACTTCCTCCAGGTTTTGGTAAAAGTGTTCCTCTTGCACTCGTAGTGCTAGCTTACATCCTCCAAGGAAAGACAAGAGATGAGTGTGATTGGATATTTCAAAACCTTTTCTGATTTCAGCTCTAGGAGACAGCTACAAAATTAACATTATATGACATATATATAGTGAAGCAAAACTCACAAGCCAAATAGGTTTTATAACCCTAATCTGATTAGGCCTAATTTTGGGCTCAATAATGGCTCAACTTTTGGGGGCAATAATTAACCCAAAATTATCCTGAAACCAAAGCCAAACAATTTGGCCCATGCACTCGAGTAATCCAATTGGCTCTAAGTGTTCAATCCTATAGGCTCCTATTACAATGGAAAAAGTTATAAATCACATTTATGATCATAAACAATTAGCGATGTCTAGCAACACATCATTGCTACGTAACTGACAAGATAGTCAATGATTTGACTAAACCTCTATGATCATTATTCATATATGTCATTGTCCCTTTGTCCAATATATCAAGATTGAGCATGAGACATGGAATGTGTCACTCTTATATAGGCCAATCTATAGTTTCTTGATTCCCGAGTACACTGACTAAAACTTATGACATTGATATCCTATATCAACTCATCCGAGCATAGTAATGCATTTTCTTAGTCTCATTCAATCAAGGGACCCAGAGATATAACTCCCATTACATAGGAGGGATAAATCCCATATTGATCATTCAAATCTCTCTGCATGATATGTGACATACTCAATGAAAACCTTCCTGTTTACTCTGTTACAAGCACCAAGGAAAAGTATTAAAGTATATAACACACATGTAGGGAACCTTGATGACCTCTGGTGTGTTCATAGCTCACAACAAACCTTTTTCCACTACTTTAGTAATAGTATGGATGTGTCAAATCTCTCTATACTCAAACAAACATGTGAACTCACTGGCAAGCATAGCTAGCATCAAAGTATAGCAGTACTCAATATCAGCAAGTAATGGCAAGTACCAAGATCATTTTTCCCAAGGAACGGAGGTTGTCTACCATACTCAATATCTCTCTATTATCTAACTGGTAATTAAGAGGAATTGTTAACTAACTACAATGAATTAACTAACTAGACTAACTAATGCAATAATATAAACTACTAACTATTAGCAGGTAGTGGAAAAAAAATTGAAACAATCAATAATAAGAAACCTCATACTTAGAATTGAATCCCCCAAGAACTTTAATTGTGTTGCTTTTACTCTAATTTAACATGATTGTGATTAACATGGACTGTGGAGTATTGTGTAAGGTAGATTAGCTCCCTATTATTGCCATTACACTAACATTATTTTTAACTGACCAATATGGTGTCTAGGCCTATTGAGCTTCCTAAGAACACATTACAAGTCCTAAGACCCACTACTAGGTTTTACCTTTGTCGGAAGGTATTATATTGCTCCTATTGGTCCCAATTATAATAATATCCCTTTTATCAAACGGTGATCAACAACAAATATACCACATACTACTTGATGCATGTTTATCATCCCACATTGAATTAATAGGTTAGCTACTATTAATTAACAAAACAAAAAGCACATTGGATAAATTGCAAGAAACACACATAATCATGCTAAACTAGAAATAATCACAATTACAAAATCATCCTAGGGTTCATCTATTCTAAGCATGAGTAGGAAAAGTTTAGCTCATAATGTCGTAAAATAAACACCAAAGAATTAAAGAAAACTAAGAAAAGAACGATCCATCTGAATTTCTTCTTCTTAAAGAAATCTTTGATCTGACACTCATAGAATGGTGTTAACCATCAGAATTGGCTCTGGCAGTTTTCCTCCATGAAAAATTCTTTTTTTTTTTGTGTATTTTTTTTTGCCTCCTCTCATTTTTTTTTTTTCTTTTTTTTTTTTATAATTAACTTGAAAATCTTAAAAATTAAGACAAACATGGGTTGGAACATGGCCGTGTTGCTCTTTTGGTACTTAAAATCTTGCTTAATTCAACACGGTTTGGAGCATGGGCATGTAAGGCGTGTAAGCTGCAAACTTTGCCAAATTTGCAATTCAGCTCCAAAACTTAGCCAAAATCCTTCCTAACTTACATAATGTTGAAATATGACCTAAAAACAAAATATGAACCAATGAAGCACTATATCTTAGTAAAAACATATCAAAAGACAAGCAAAATCCAACAGAAAAATCTAAAAATTTCTTAAAATTTTCAAAACAATTAGAGCATAGAATGTAAAATCATTTCCTTAAGCAAATAGGCATAAGAAGAATTAAGACTTTAGTTATCTTGATAAATTAACAAGACTACCAAGCATGCAACTCCTTCTACACTTTTAAAACAAGACAATTTCAATGGTAACAACTTATTCTCAAGCTAGTAACCCATATTTCTGAAAACTAAAAGAATAACATCAAATTTTCATGCAAAGTAGAAAGCACAAAATCATCTAAGTTAGAGCTAACTATGCATAACCATTCAAACCACAAATCATGGATTGGATGATTAATTGACATTTCAATGTTTTTTCTTTTTCTTTTCTTTTCAACCAATTCTTGTCATGTGTCAAAAAATTTTGCAACAACTGTACACTTCAAAAGCTTTGTCTATACCCAAGCTAATTCTCAACATAATCCAAAATGATCTTTTGATCATGCTCATGCTTTTAGCATCTTTTTCAGCTGTGATAAACTCTTGTCTTAGGAGAAGACCCTAATCTACTTCAACACCAAAAACAATGAAGTAGCATATTCACTTTACTTTACTTCACCAACAATCAGCCACAAATCCATCAACTAAACTTTCCATCAATACAATATAGAAACCCAAAACTTAGCATGCTTTAAACAACGTACTAAACACAAAAACTTGATATAAAAATAAATTCTCGAGGCCATCTTCCACTAGCTTGCTAATGAATAGTGAAAATATTTTAAAAGCAATTTAAGCACCAAAGGCAAAGATTAGGAATTTTCAAATTAAGAACTCAAGATATTAAATTAACTATCACTTTATAAGAAGCACATGCTCAAAAAAATGATTTAAAAACAATTAAGCTATAAAAATTTAAAATTTTTAGAAAATCATTGAAAAAAATAAATTCAAGAATAAAAATCATAAATAATTACTAAAAAATAAAATTCATCCCCCTACACTTAAATTGTACATTTTCCTTAATGTACTAGCATGAAAAATAAAGTGAAAAAGAAGGGGTGATAAAAATTGATACCACCCTGGAAAAGGAAAATTTTAGTTGCTTGTCTCATAAGTTGGCACCCCAAAAAGTAATTCCAGAAAGAGTGTTGATTAAGGCTTCCAATAAAAAATTTGAAACCTTCCAAAGAAAACATAAAAGATGATCAACTACAAAATACAGCAAAAAGAAACATAAGCAAATATAATGAAACTAGTCTAAAATAGTACGAATAAAACTAGGAGTGACCAATGCTCCAATGACAAAAAAAAAAAAAGATATCAAACGAGAATATGAACAGAAATAAGTTTGTAATGTCAGATGAAACAAATAGTGTCATGACAAACGTAACAACTCTAGAAAAAAACAAGATAAACAGTGGCATTAGTAAAGGCATCCTCCACAGCGTCACTCGAAGTATCACCATCCTCTCGTGGGCGTGGTGGAATGACTACTCGGAATGCTCCAGCATGACAAACAATATGCTATGTGATCAAAAGCTCTGTAATCAACTGTGGGAAAACCATGGGCAAGGTTGGCTAGTGGACAGCTCTGGCAATAGTACTTAGGATCACACGATATATGCTCACTAGGTGTTTAGTAAGTATGGAATGCACTAGACATGCTTGCTCCTTAGTGACTAAATCGGCATAAGGTTGAAAGTAGAGATACTTAATGAGAAATATGAACCATGGAAAAATAGTAGGCAATAGCTACAATGGAAAAAGAAAAGGGCTATGCCCTAGCTCAGAAGTCCAGGCAACCGGGCATCCGTACAATGTTTGTGTTAGCTCTACCTGACCAAGCTCTGGGAAATGATCTGGGAACTGAGTGATGCCTAGATGCACTCTATGTTAGTCATATAAGCATGCAGCTCTATGTTCCTCACAAACCCCTTTAATGAGATCTCATAATAGTGACCCTAAAAAGTGCCATTGGCGTAAAACTCTCACACCATGGTCATGGAAGCAAATATCGGAGGCTCACATAGGCACATCCAGCTACATCGGACCATGGTATCCCTACATCTCCAGAGTGATGAAGTAGTCAAAAGTGGCTGAAAAATGATTTCTCAGTCTAGAGAAGCCCTATGGAGTAAGTATGCCATAAAGGAGATAAAGCATATGGAGATCTCCAATGGTAGGCCATCCATGTCATCATAGAGCTGGACCATGATCCTAATACTCATCATAACTACTAGAATAGCTTGCATAACCCATTGGGAATAAATATCAAACACTTAGTAAACTAAATTGCTTGGATGGCAAGTAAAACAGATTTGAGCATAAGGAGAGTCCTCAACTTGAAGCATTAAGATTACTATTAACAATCGATCCATTAATAGCTAGAATGAGAGTATATTCCAGCTAGAATTCATTTAAACAATCCAATTTATACCCATCAAGACATAAAAAAGAATTTGATAAGTTATAGCTCTAATATAGATGTACTTTTATCAAGTTCTTGGATAGGGACACATAGAAATCACAAGGAAACAAACCAAACTAGAATCAAAGAAATGGGAGAGGTTAATCATACCGTGGACGGCTCAAAAGTAGAGCAAACTGATTGTTTTAGGCATCTTAAGGAGCAAGAAAACAAATACTGCCATTTTAGATCATAAAAGAGGTTAAAAGTCAAGTATTCAGCTGTTTGGGTCAAACACGGGCATGTATAAAGACATGTATGTGGCTATGTTACTTAAAATTTTAAGGTTGCATGGCCATCCACATGATCATGGTGGGGATCATGGTAGGCTTCTAAACTCAATTTAGGTGCGTTCAATTTATGAAACATGGAAGGATAACACGGGTGTGTTTAGGGCCATGTACATGGACCACAAGCTAATACACGGGTGTGTTTAGAACCATGTTTGGCTACTACAAGTTAAATCATTTTTGTGCAAAGTGAAAACAAAGGTTCAAACATGGGTGTGTAGTTGACCCTGTTTACAAAACATTCCATATAACACAAGTGTGTCATAAGTCGTGTTTAGGGTCTGAAAGCCAAGAAAAGTGCTAAAATTAGAGAAACAATATGGAGGCTAACATGGGCATGTTTAAGCATGTGTTTCTGAACATGAGTCACTACTTGGTCATGTTAAAAATTGTGTTTATGCTCTGGAGATTAAAACTTAACTAATGCATAGGAGGAACATGCCTCCAAACATGGGCATGTTCAGAACCGTGCCACATAAATGTGGCTGGTAACATGGTCGTGTGTATGCATGTGTTTAAGCTATGGAATTTTAAAAGGTTAACGAATATGGCTGAGAACATGGGCATGTATATGAACATGTTGTGAAACACACCCTTTAACATGGCTTGAGCATAGATTGTGTTTATCTACTGAAGCTCAAATTTAAAATCCATCATGAAAAATCAATTTAATAAACCAAACATGGTTGTGTTTGAAATCATGTTCGTTAACATGGCCTTGAACAGGAGTGTGTTCAAAGGCATTTTTGGCTCTTGAAACTTTGAAAATTTTGCAAACTTACCAAGATTTGAGCTTAATCTTTTTCTCCCATATTAAACGCAATTTCTTCCTGAAGTATTCTAGATTCCTGCAACATGACACAAAACACATGATCACTGGATCACCCAAGGATAATTAACCTTTTTCAAAAGAAAAGAAATTATCAAAGCAAATAAAAAAGACTTGAAGCTTGGGCTGTCTTCTAAGAAGCGCTTGGTTTAATGTTATCAGCCAGACGTTATGAGTGCTTTAAATGATGCTTGGATGGGGGTGGCTAAGCATGATATCCTCATGATGGATGTTGAGAATCTCACCTCCAAAATATCACTTAAGTCGGTGGCCATTCACCTTGAATGTTCCTTCGTTTGGGTGTTTGATTTCTACAACACCAGAAGGAAAAACCTTTGTTACTACAAATGGCCCGAACCAATGGGATTTAAACTTACTCGAATAAAGTCAGAGTTGAGCATTATATATTAACACCCGAGTGCTGGTGTAGAACTCCTTCCTTTGCTTGATCCTTGCATCATGTGATTTCTTCACCTTTTCTTTATAAATTCTAAAGTCTTATAGGTGGCATTTAACCATTCATCAAGCTCATTTAGCTACAACAAACATTTCTCACCTGCATGCACAAAATCATAATTAATATTCTCTATAGCCCAATATGCCTTATGTTCTAACTCCACCAGAAGGTGGCAGGCTTTCCTATAGACTAAACGGTATGGGGTAGTTCTGATAGTTGTCTTATATGTCATTCAATATGCCCATAATATGTAATCTAACTTAAGAGACCAATCTTTCCTAGATAAGGCAACTACTTTTCCTAGAATCCACTTAGTCTCCTTACTAGATGATTCGACTTGATGGCTAGCTTGTGGATGACAAGCAATGGTTGTTCTATGGGTGATTGCAAATCTACTAAGCACTTTCTCTAATTGAGCATTATGAAATTTTGTGCGCTTATCACTAATGATGGCTTTAGGAGTCTTGAATCAGGTACAAATTTTCTATAAGAATTTAACCACAACCCTGGCATCATTTGTTGGTAAGGCCTATGGCTCAACCCATTTAGAAACATAATCCATAGCTGTTTGAATGTATTTATTCCCCAATGACATCAGAAAAGGACCAATAAAATCAATTCCCCAAACATCAAACACTTCACATACATGGATTCCATGTTGATGCATTTCGTCTCTCTTCGAAGGATTGCCAGATCGTTGACAACTATCACATGAAATTATGTATCTCCTTGCATCCAGAAACAAGGTTGGCCAATAGAAACATGACTCCAACACTTTTTTTGCTATAGTGTTGCCATGAAAATGGCCTCCTATTGGGCCTTTATATCAATGCTTGAGTATTTCCTCTATATTGGGATAAGATACACATTGTTGGATGATTTGATCTGCACAAATTCTATGCAAAAGTGGTTCATGCCAGAAAAAATATTTAAGGTCAGAAAAGAATTTATTCTTCTGTTGTGTCATCTCTCGTGATAGTTCTATGTTTATGAGATAATTAGCATAGTCAGCAAACGAAGGTTCATTTGTATGGTTAAAATTATGTATATAAAGATGTTCATTAGGAAATGAATCATTAATATCCTTCTCCTTCACAGACTCTCCTGTAGGATCCTACAACCTCAAAAGATGATCTATAGCTGGATTCTTTACTCCTTTCTTGTATTAGATTTCTAGATCGAATTCTTGGAGTAAAAAAATTCATCTGGTTAGTGTTGGCTTCGCATCATTCTTATTCGATAGATACTTCAAAGCAGAGTGGTTGGTGTACACAATAACGTTAGATAAAAGTAAATAAGATAAAAATTTATCAATAGCAAAAACTAAGGAAAAGTACAAAAAAAGTGACTATACTTTTGGCCATGGACACATTTGGTCACCAATCTTTTAAATGGTACCAAATGCATTACTAAAGTTTAAAGTTGGCCCAAATTCATGATTATTGGTTTCCAATCTTTCATTTATCTCATTTATGTACATAACCCTCTCAAAATGTTTACCCCAGATCCACCGCCACCTTTAATCATCCAACCCAATGTCACTAACATCCTCAATCCCCAAACTTGACACTGTTTCCACCCTCAATTGCTTAGGACATCATCTCACCCTTAATTAAACCAGCACCACCTCCTATCTGTCTTGAACCTTTAATTGAACCCATGCCTTAATCAAACTCGCACCTTAATTGAACTCATACCTTAATTGAACCCTCACTTTAATCAGACCCATACTTTAATTGAACTCGCACCTTAATTGGACTTGCACCTTAATCAAACCTGTACCTTAATTAGACCCGTACCCTTAATTAAACAGCCTCGAATCGGTTATGAACCACCTCCAATTGAATATATCTTAAACAAAGAGTCGGGAAAGCATGTCGATGAGTGTTACAAGAGGGAACTGAAGAATTGCCATAAAAAAAATGAGACTTAGCTCGTCGGTTATTCCAAGTTGGCATCGATGATAGAAAATGGGACTAAAATGCAAAAATTGATAAAATTAAAGGACAAAAAATGTTCTTTCTCCTTTTGCCTCCATGTCATGCCATTTCATCATTGATTGCCACACAATTGTCCTTTAATTGTCACATAATTTTCTCCTGATAGAATATTCTAACATTTAACGGAATATTTCCATTGTTAGTTACATCGATAACCTATTTGGCCTTATTTCAAAACATTGATACTTGATTTAGCACCAAATCTTGCCTTTAGTGATGCATTTGACATCACGTAAAAAAATGGTGATCAAATGTGTCTATGGCCAAAAGTACAGTCATTTTTTGGTACCTTACCCATAAAAACTATGACCAAAAACTTTTTCTTAGTGGTGGTGTAATTTTCTTGTGCACTAGTCAGTGTTTTGCTAGCATAGTAAATAGGTTGTAAGCATATATCCTTATGATGGCCTAAAACAGCTCCAACTGACCAATCACTAGGATCACACAAAGATTCAAAAGGGAGTGACCAGTAGGGTGACACCATTACAGGTGCGTTAGTCAAATGATCCTTGAGAATGTTAAAGAATAACAAACACTCATTAGTAAAATAAAAAATTACATCTTTTCTAACAATTTAGTGATTGGTTTTCATATTATAGAAAAAGTTTAATAAATCGTCTATAGAAACTTGGCATGATTAAGAAAAATTATAATCCCCTTAACTAAAGGCGATGACGGTAGTTTTGAAATAGTTTCAATGTTTGCCTTATCTACTTTTATACCTCTACTCGATACTTTATGGCCTAGAACTATTCCTTCTTAAACCATAAAGTGGCATTTTTTCCAATTTAGAACTAGATTCATTTTCTCACATCTTTCTAATAGTTTATCCAAATTATAAAGACATCTACCAAATGAATGACAATGAACAAAAAAAATCATCCATAAAATACCTCTATTATATCTTATACCAAATCATCAAAGATTGCAAGCATGCATCTTTGAAAGGTGGTGGGGACATCGTATAAACCAAAAGGCATTTTATGGTATGCAAATGTACCATAGGTGTAGGTGTATGTAGCTTTTTCTTGATCCTCTAGTGTGATTATGATTTGAAAGTAACCTGACATACCATCCAGAAAACAATAGTAAGCATGACCAGCTAACCATTTTAATATTAAATGAAAAAAAGGGACAGAAAAGTGATCCTTTCTTGTGGCATCATTTAGTTTCACATAATCAATGCACATCCACCATCCCGTGATTGTTTGAGTGGGAATAAGCTCATTATTCTCATTTTGGACAACATTCATTCCCCATCCAACAGTTTAATCATTTTAGCCTTCATTACTTCCTTGACATTTGGGTTTAATCTCCACTACGGTTGCACTACCGGTTTATGATTTTCCTCCATCAAAATTTTATGTCGACAATAGGATGGATTTATCCCCTTTATATCTATGATAGACCATGCAATAACTCCCTTATGCCTTTACAATACTTCCAACAATTTTCTTTTCTCACCTGCAAATAGCAAGGAAGAAACAATGACTGGCAACTCAGAGTCTAGTGTTAAGAAAGCATGCTCTAATGATTGGGTAACTTTTTCAACTTTAAATCTTTGGTTCCTTAATTGATGTCTTCTTTTTTTATATGCTTGGAGTGATTCATTCTTCATTTTCTTTGTGCTCAGAGACCCCATTGGTATCCAACTGAACCACTAACTCTTCCTTTTGTAGGATGTTGACTTTTAACTCATTCCCTTAAGTGATGCACACCTCTAACGAATCCCCAGAAATACATTCCTAAAAGCAACGGACAACTTTAGGACTATTATATTTAAAGAATAACAAGTGTCATCCTTATCAAGAATATTTTTTAGAGTATCAGAAATATAAAATGTAGCTTCTTTTATCCCTACCTTTAAAACCAATTTACCATTTTGAACATCAATTAATGCTCCTGCAGTAGCTAAAAATGGTCGGTGTAAAATCATAGGGCAAGTATGCATCCATATCCATGTCTAATATTTATCAACTTTCACTAACACATCTTTAATTATTCCTTTAGGATATTTTATTGATCTGTCGACAAACTGAATGCTCATCCTAGTTGGTTTAGGCTCTCATAACTCTAATCTTTTAAACAAAGTATAAGGCATTAAATTTATACTAGCACCCAAATCCTCTAAATCTTTACCAATTAATAATGGACCAATAGTTCAAGGAATAGTATAACTCCCTAGATCACTAATCTTCCTTTGCAAGTCATTGTGAATGATCATTGAGCATTCTCCACTCAGGATCATTGAAGATAATTCTTCTAGCTTCTTCTTTTTGGGCAAGATATCCTTGAAAGACTTTGTGTAGCAATCCTTCTAGCATTTTTTTTTTGGCCAAGATATCCTTGAAAGACTTTGGTAGAAGGACATCTATTCTAAAGCTTCTGCAAAAGGAATATCAACATGGATTTGTTTAAACATAGCAAAAAATTTAGCAAATTGTTCATCATTTTTATCCTTTGATAAGGGGGAAGGATACGGTAAAGGTGACTTCTTCTTTTCTTAGGATGGTAATTTCCCATTGGAACTCTTGAGCTAGGTTCTCAACTCCTATCAACTTCTTTTTCTCATCATTTTTTTTCTATCAGGCAGCTCTTTCCCACTATGAAGAGTAATAGCCTCTAACTATTCAACTACCAGTGTTGTGATTAACTTCTTGATTTCCATTACGGATTGTGACATCATTTCCATCTACTTCTGAAACATCAACTATTGCCTTTTCACAGTGTCCTCTAGATTTTGACACTTAGCTTGAATATTGTTCATAAACTCCATCATTACTTCTTCAAAATTTGTGAAAGAATGGGTTGTTGGAAATTCATGCCACTTCCTCGAACATTCTAGCTATGCATAAGGCAGCTCTTTTGACTTGGGCTAAGGTAGTTGTTCCCATGTGGACCTAAAAAATTTTCAACAAAATCAACATACTCATTATTACTCCTCCAATTGGTTACCTAACACTCCTAGGTTAGATGTCCTTCTTGACAATTCTCACAGAGCATCACTATAGCCTATTTTTGAGTAATTGAAAAATTCCTCAATTATCCCGTTAAAGCTTCAACTTGACTTGATAGAGCTGCATAAGAATTAGAATTATGAATCATAACTATTTTATTTAGCTTGATCCTGGACGATGATTGCCATTGATAATTATTAATCACCATCTCCTCAATCAAGTCTTAAGTTGCTTCAAGCATCTTGCTATTGAATGTACCACCAACTATTGTCTCAAATATCTACTTGGAAGTGCAACTCAGATCATTATAAAATTGTTTGTACTTGTATCCATGTAGGTAATCCATGATGTTAACACTTTCTCAATAAGTCTTTGAATCTTTCCCAAGCTTCATCTAACATCTCTGAATCCATCTGAAAGCAAAAATATCATTACAGAGCTTCGCGGTCTTAGCTAAAGGAAAATATTTCAATAAAAACTTCTCAAACAAGAGCATTCCAAGTGGCAATAGAACATCTCAAAAGTGAAGTCAACCATTTCTTAGCTCTTTCTATTAATTAGAATGGAAATAGTCTCAACCAAATGCTATATTCACTAGCTTCATTAATTTTGAATGTATCACATATCTCCAAGAAACTGGTAATATGAACATTAGGATCCTCATATGTTAAGCCATTGAAATGAACACAATTCTGCACCATTTGAATAATACTCGACTTGATCTCAAAATTGTTGGCATTAATAAGAAGTCTAACAATAATCAATTTCATCTTTTCAAAAGAAGGTTTAGTATATTCTGACTTAGTTCTCACTTGATTATGGTCCTCTATGACTAATCTTTCTTGATTATCTCCTTTGCTGCTCCAATTCAAGATATGAAGGTTATGACTCAAAACCTCTTGAAGATAAGTGTTTCTTTAAGGTTCTTTCAATTTCTAAATCCACATCAATCACTTCACTATGATAGTTACGAGTCATACACCAAAATTTCTGCAAGAAAAAAAGATGAAATTAATAAAATAAAAAAAGTAAAAATTCAAGAAAAAATACTGCAATTAAACAAATGGCCAGATTGATAGAGATTAAATTTTCAAGTAGCAAACTTAACAAATGTTCTCCGACAACTGTGCTAGAAAACTTGGTGTGTTCATAGCTCACAACAAACCTTTTTCACTACACTAGTAATAGTGTGGATACGTCAAGTCTTTCTATACTCAAACAAAGATGTGAACTCATAGAAAAGTGCACATATCATCCAAGTATAGCAATGGTAAGTACTAAGATCATTTTTCCCGATGAATGAAGGTTGTCTACCATACTCAATATCTCCTTATTATCTAATCAGTAATTAAGACAAATTGTTAACTAACTATTATGAATTAACTAACTAGACTAACTAATGCAATAACATAAACTACTAACTATCGATAGGCAGCAAAAAAATAATCAACAATAAGAAACCTCATACTTAGAATTGAATCTCCCTAGAACATCAATTGTGTTGCTTTTACTTTGATTTAACACGTTTATGATTAACTTAGACAATGGAGTACTACTTAAGGTAGATTAGCTCCCTATTATTCCTATGATACTAGCCTTATTCTTAAGTCACTAATAAAGCCTCTAGGCCTACTACACTTCCTAAGAACTCATTACAAGTCCTATAACCCATTACTAGGTTTCACCATAGTCCGGAGGTATTATATCACACCTATTACTCCCGATTATGATAATATCCCTTTTATCCAATGATGATATACAACAAACATGCCAAATACTATTTGACACATGTTTATCATCCCACATTGAATTAATAGGCTAGCTACTATTAATCAATGCAACAAAACACATTAGATAAATCACAAGAAAAACCCATAATCATATTAAATGAGAAATAATCACAATAAAAAAATCATCAAAGGGTTCATCCATGGTTCATCTTCTTTCAGAACATACTTCCTGCCGAAAGTGTGATCGGGAAGCCTGGCGTCATCCGAAAAAGGCGCTATCACTGACCTCGGAGGGAGCGAAGTCAAGAGCCTCAAACTTGGGACTTCGGCTAGTACGCCAGGGATTTCAAAGATGTTGCCGGCTCCCCCGGGGGGACCGGGTGGATCGCCTTCGGATATGAAGAACTGACTATTGCAAGCAGAAGAGGATCTCCCCGAAGGTGGAACCTCCGAACCAGGGAACTCCCCGAAACCATGAGCATAGCTCCCGAGGAAGGGCATCTGTGTCAAAGACGACCTCGCCCAGAGGACCTCGGGAGTACGGCATGAGCATTTAAGGAGCCTCTGACATGTCGCCCACAGGCGCTACATGCTGCCTCAAACGGCGATCTGACACGCCGACGCCGTCCAGGTCTTGTCACGACCTGTCTCGGACCAAGGCTCGAGGAGCCTGCAAACAGCTACTTGTCCCCTACGCCCGAAGGTACAGAAAAGATCTGACCGAACACGTGTCATGATCTGAACGGGCTGGACACTCCTATAAATACCAGGAAACAAACCCTGGCAAAGGATCGATCCTTGATCAGACCCCTCTCCTTGAGAAAACACAAACAGGCAAGGCCACTAAAACCTTAGTGCTCCCCCTTTACCTTCTCAGGACACTGACTTGGGCGTCGGAGGCTCCTCCCCGGAAAAACACCCCGGGGACCTCCTAACCCTCTCTTCTGAGCTTTTCAGGCACACTCCCCTGGGAAATCTGGGCTCCAGGCGTTCTCCCTCTCAGGAAGTCCCTCCAGAAGTCACAATGTCACTCAACGAAGATGCTGCTGGGCATCATTTGGCGTCGTCTGTGGGAACGCACTCTGAGGTCGCCGTTGTTGAAACTCGGCATTCGAAGGACAAAGGACACCCGAGGTCCCCGTCCGCGCCTGAAGCTCAACTGGCTACTGAGCAAACCATTCCAGGGACTTCCGCGCCCGAGGAAGAGCGCCCTCTAGTCATTACTATGAGCTTTCTACGCGACTTTCAGCATTCTGTTGTGGCTGAAATGACACAGCAGATAGACCGAAGGTGGCCACAACAAACTCAGGCCCAAAGGCCTCCCTCGCCAGCACGCCCTCGGGAGAGAAGCCCCAAACCAACCCATCGTAGTTCGGGAAGCGGAGACCCGCGTGAGGAGTCTTCAACGGAAAACATGCCCCTCGGGGCACGGCTTGCGGGACAAACAGGGTCCAAGCAACCCAAAATCCCACATCGAAGGAGTTCGTCGCCTGAGGCGAAGTCCCTGTCCCCCCGACGCCGAACTCACTCCCCGAAGAGGCGCCGGCAATCTCCCTTCCCAGAGGAAGAACCTAGTGCCACGATCCTTATGGAGAGGATACTAGCGAGACTAGACAGGGTGGAAAAACAGGTAGCCCGCAAACCCGTCTGGGCCAGGCTGTCTGGAACCTTTTGTGGGGATGAGTCCCCGTTCACCCAAGCTGTAGTTGGGGCAGCCATGCCAGGCGACTTCAGAGTACCTCGGCTGGAAACTTATGATGGCCGCACTGATCCACAGGCCCATCTGACCAAGTACAGACGCAGCATGATGATGCACGGTGCCGACGACGCTACCTTGTGCAAATGTTTCGAGGTCACCCTCACAGGACCAGCAACTGCGTGGTATAATTCATTGGCTCCAGGAACCATCACGGAGTTCCAGGAGTTATCCACGGCCTTCACGCAGCAATTTATTGGAAGTCGGCCAACGGCGAAGATGCCTGTCCAAATGTTCGACATAGCGCAAAGAAATGGAGAAACCATCCGCGACTATGTCGAAAGATTCAACAGAGAAGCTTTGAGTGTCCCAGACTTTCGGCCCGAAATACGCATTCTCGCCATGACGCGGGGCCTTCGGAGGGACTCACAGCTGTTTTACGAGTTCTCCAAGGACCCCCCGGACACGCTTGGTGAATTTTACCGAAGGGCCGAACAGCACATGACGGCCGAAGAGCTGAGAATGGGTGGACCGAAGTCCGATCACACCCGGGCCGAAGGGTCCAACCAGCAAACCCGGTATCCAACCGAACAGGCAGGCCGACCTCGGAGAATGCGGGGAAGGAAACTCCCAATTTTCACACCCCTGAACACCACGAGAACCAACATCCTCATGACAATGGAAAGGCAGGGGACTCAGATTCAGCGGCCAAGGGCCATGACCGCTGATAACAAGAAGAACATAAAGAAGTTCTGCCAGTTTCACCGCGACCACGGCCACGACACCGAAGACTGCTTCCAATTGAAGAAGTATATAGAGTCGCTGATAAAACTGGGCCAACTTCGACGTTATCTGCGGATGCTGTCCCCGAAAGGGAGAAAAGATGAGGAAGGTAAGGCAGAAGATGAGGACTACGACTCCGACAGGCGGAGGAACCGAAGTCCGAAAAGGCGCCCTCCACCTCCGGCGGGAATAATACAAACAACCACGATGGGGCTCCCATCCTCGGAAAGAAAGTGGAAGGCCAGAGAAATAGCAGTCATGGAATATCAGAGTCCGACAAAGAAACTGGCCCGCAAGGATGGTTCCGCCGTCATCTTTCCCCATGACGATCCGCTGTTTATCATGCCGAGGATAGGAAACTAGGACATCAAGAGAGTGTTGCTCGACGATGGATCAAACGCCGACGTCTTGTTTTCACACTTACTGCCGAACTTGGGCATATCTAGCAGCGACCTCAAGCCCGTCACCTCGCCTACTTTCGGGGTAGGACCATCCGAACTGCCTGTCCTCATATGGATCGATCTCCTCTTAATGCTGAAAGGAACTTCGGTAAATGGGACTGCTGAATTATTCGCCTCCACAATGGCAAGGTTCATTGTCATGAATGTCCCTTCATCGTACAATGCCATCATTGGAAGACAGACACAGGGAAATCTGCACATTCGCCCTGATGTGAAGTACTTAACTGTCACTTTCGCCACCAAGGATGGAGATGCGGAAATCTTCATAGATCAGGGCGAAGTAAGGAAGGTGTTCGTCAAGGCACGAAAAGCTCTGGCAAACAACTTCGCACAAACGATGGAGGCAAAGGCACTAAAGAATGGTGAGGCAGAGGATCCCGCGAAAGCGGAAATGGAAAAAGTAGAACTTGTCCCAGGCCAAAGTACCCGAATAGGGAAGAACTTGGCCGAAGGTGACAAGAAAAAACTTGTATCTTTTCTGCTGGCAAATAAAGATCTGTTTGCCTACTCGCCGAAAGATATGCCAGGGGTAAACCCTAACGTAATATAGCATAGCCTTAGAGTAAGTCCGGAAGCAAAACCTGTCCGGCAAAAGAAACGGGGCATCTCAGTCCATAAAAGTAACTTTGTCAAAACCGAAGTCCAGCGCCTGTTGAACGCTGATGTCATCAGGGAGGTCAAGTACCCCGAATGGTTAAGCAACGTGGTTATTGCCACAAAATAAGGAAGCAGTAAGCTCCGGATGTGCATCAACTTCAGAAACTTGAACGATGCTTGTCCAAAAGACTCATACCCTCTCCCACCGATAGACCAATTGGTAGACTCAACTGCCGAATACGGGCTCCTAAGTTTCTTAGACGCCTTCAGTGGGTATCATCAAATAAGGATGGACCCCGAAGATGAGGAGAAAACCGCCTTCACCACCGAGGGAGGAACATACTGTTACGTCAGAATGCCCTTCGGGCTAAAAAACGCAGGAGCCACCTACCAGAGGTTGATGAGCAAGGTCTTTAACGACCAAATAGGGAGAAACATGGAAGTATATGTCGACGACATGATAGTCAAGAGCAAGCTGCCTGGCGACCACGTCGCAGATCTAAAGGAAACTTTCCACCAGCTCAGAGCCTTCGGGATCCGTCTTAATCCCGAAAAGTGCATCTTCGGAGTGACCTCGGGAAAGTTCCTTGGGTACATGGTATCAGAAAGAGGCATTGATGCTAACCCAGAAAAAATTAAGGCTCTGCTCGAGTTCCGAACTCCTGCCACAATAAAAGATGTGCAGAGACTCACCGGAAGGATAACCTCTCTTAGCAGGTTTATTTCCAGGTATGGAGACCGGTGTCGACCATTCTTCAAAGTCCTCACTAAGGCAGCAAAAAAGGAGGACAACCTCGGAAGTAATGATCATCCTTGGGATGAAGACTGCCAAAGGGCCTGGGAAGAACTCAAAATCTACTTAGCCGGTCTGCCCACTCTGCGGCAACCCCGCGAGGGAGAGCCCCTCGTATTATACCTCGCCGTCACAGAAAAAGCAGTAAGCTCGGTCCTTGTGAAAGAGGAAGGGCCGAAGCAATGGCCGGTTTATTATGTAAGCAAGTCCCTGCATGGCGCCGAAGTCAGGTATCCTTTGTTGCAAAAAGCTATATATGCCTTGGTGCTAGCAGGAAGAAGGCTGCGACCATATTTTCAGGCTCACCCTATCATCGTCCGAAGCAGTCTACCTCTGCGCGATGTCATGAGAAAAGTTGATCATTCGGGAAGGCTTTCCAAATGGTGTATAGAGCTTGGCGAACACGACATCACTTATGAACCTCGAAAAGCCATAAAAGCTCAAGCTCTGGCAGACTTCATTGCCGAAGTACCCACCACCGAGGACAGCCATCCGGATCCAAACGAAGGTGAGCCAGAATGGACTTTGTATGTTGACGGAGCCTCGGGGTCCGAACACCAGGGAGCTGGGGTAATTATCAGAGGTCCCGAAGGCCTAGAGGTAATGAAGGCTATCAAGTTCAGCTTTAACGTCACCAACAATGTGGCTGAGTATGAAGCCCTCATAGCAGGATTGCGCCTAGCCAGAAAAATTGGCGTGAGAAATTTAAAGGCCCACAGCGATTCCCAGCTAGTAGTTCGACAAACGGCAGGAGACTATGGGGCGAAGGACCCAACCTTGGCAAAATACCACGAACTGGTAGCAAAGCTCATTCAAGAGTTCGACACCATACGGATCGAAAATGTACCTCGACGAGATAACGCCGAAGCAGATTGCTTGGCGAAGTCGAAAACATGCACCGAGGTGCTAGACCATCCGAGCATCGCAGTATTGAGCATAGTAACCTCGGGAAAAGGATGGAAAGACCCGATAAAAAGGTATCTCGCAGACAACGCGCTCCCCGAAGACCCCGGCGACGCTGCAAAAGTGCGAAGACGCTCCGGCCGATTCTTCCTAATCGGCGAAGAGTTGTATCGGCAGGGATACGCAAATCCACTGCAGAGGTGTGTTGGCGAAGAGGATACTGAAATGATCCTCGAAGAAGTTCACGAAGGCGCTTGTGGTTCGCACATTGGAACCGACACCCTGGCAGCAGTGATACTTCGCCAAGGGTACTTTTGGCCTACCCTGAGAAAGGACGCTAAGCAGTTCGTCCAGAAATGTGGTAATTGCCAGAGACACGCGAATATCCAGAGGACACCCTCGGAAATGGTAACTTCGGCTGACTATCCCTGGCCCTTCGCAGTTTGGGGCATAGACCTCATAGGACCACTCCCAACAGCACCTGGAGGCGTGAAGTTCTGCGTAGTAGCGGTAGATTATTTCTCCAAATGGGTCGAGGCAGAACCCTTGGCTACTATCTCGGCAAAAGAAGTGCAGAAGTTCGTATGGAAGAATATCGTATGCAGATTTGGCATACCGAGGGTACTAGTAGCTGATAATGGATCCCAGTTTATAGACAAAGGGTTCCAGGGATTTATCAGTGACCTCGGAACAAAAATGCACTTCGCCCCAGTAGCTCACCCCCAAAGCAATGGGCAAGTAGAAGTATCTAACAGGACCATAAAAGATGGTCTGAAAAAGAGGCTGGGAGAAGCAAAAGGGAAATGGCCAGGAGAGCTCCAAAGCGTATTATGGAGCTACCGAACAACACCCCGAAGAGCCACAGGGGAAACGCCTTTTTCACTCATTTTCGGTACAGAGGCCATCATCCCAATCGAGGTAGTGCGACCATCAGTACGGGTGCAAGTATTTGATGAAAGTGGAAATGACCTCGGCCTAAGAACCAAGCTCGACCTCGTCGGCGAACACAGAGAAACAGCCGAGCTGAGAAGAAAAGCTTTTCAGCAAAGAGTGGCCGCGGCTATAAACTTGCGCGCCAGGCCGAAGGGAATAAAGAAAGGAGACCTCGTTCTCCGAAAGGCTGAATTCGGACCCCGAAGGCCATCCCACGGGGTATTTCGTGCAAATTGGGAAGGTCCTTATCTGGTTCTTGCCGAAGTACGAAAGGGGGTGTACAAACTCGGCGATGCCGAAGGCGTAGAATTAAAAAATACTTGGCATTCGGATGCCTTGAAAAAATTCTATGCTTAGGATTTCGCGGAAGAATTGTATTGTACAAATTAGAAAAATATTCTAAGTACAGAAGTTTCTTAGAAAAGTTCTTAAGTGTAAATTGTACAAGCCAGAATTCCGCGAAGGTGATCGCCGTAATAAGCGCAGATATGATTTTCCGAAGTCTCTTGAGCGATCATGTTCGGGACAATGGGAAATGAAAAATCTCGCAAAAAGACTTAGCCAAAAAGAGTCTTTATTGAGATGAATCTGCTTACAGAGAAGAAAGATTGCCAAAAGAAGAAGTACAAAAAAGAAGGAAAAGAAGGCAAAGGACCCTAAAACAAACTAAGGAATCTCGGCGTCCCGGGAGCCACCAGCTCCTGCGTCCTTTTCCACCACCTTCGGCGCCGGGAAAGAAAGAGGCAAGTTCAGGTGCTCAATCTTGGACCAAGACCACCGAGGCCCCTCAGGAATGTTTAGGGCCTCCAAGAAAGAAAGGTCCAGATCTGGGAACCTTTGAAGAACTTGGTGCCGAGCGAGGCAGAAGCCGTCCTGGAAACCAACTTTGGTCATCTGGTCGGATTTATCCTTCTCGACCCCAAGGGCGTCAAGGTCCTTCTTCAGATCTGCGACCTCCTTCTTCAGTGCCTTCATCTTCTTCTTCTTCGGCTCCTTCTTCAAAGAATCGACCTCGGCTTGGAGCGCGGCCTTCTCAGCAAGCGCCTTCGCCAGGAGAGCCTCAGACTCTGACTTCTCCTTTTGATGCGCTTCGTTTGCCGAAATCAGCTCCGCCACCTGGGAGCCGAGGTCAGAAATCTTCTGGGAGGAATCCTTCAAAAGTTCTTCTTTTTCTTTCAGGAACTCCTCCCGAACGGCAGCAACCTCCTTCTCTGCAGCTTGAGCCAGCTGCGTGTTCTTGGCAGCCAATTCCGAGCACGTGGCCTTAGTTTTTTCTATGACCTCTAAGGCCGAGACTCGGAACGCCGTCTGCCTCGCCACCCGAACTCTGAGGAAACCAGCGTACCCCAGCAGCTGCAAAGAAATAAAGGCAAAGTCAGTAAGGCAAAAAAAAAAAAAAAAAAGAGCCAAACACTTAGAGGAAATCAAAAGGAAAAAAGAAAGGCGTGAAGCATACCTGGGCAGCGTGCTCGGAAACTTTCACGGCGAGGGAATCATCGCCCGGGTGAGCCTCCGCAATGGCCCTGAAGGAGGCCTCAGTAAGCATCCCCTTCGAGATCTCTTTGGCCATTTGCTGGCAGTCTCCGGAGTACAAATTCATGTCCTCCGTAAACGACCAGAAAGGCTCCTTCGGGATCTTCCCCTTTGGGATATGGGCATCCCGAAGGGCTCGCTTCCGGGCGTGCTCGGCTGCCCAACCCGGAGTAAGTAACTCCCCTGCACGGCAAAACAAGAAGCTGGTCAAGACAAGTAAATCTCAAAATTCAAAAAAGTAAAGGCATCACAGTTTGTCTGAGAAAGCGAACCTGGCGGCACCTCGGCGACGTCATCATCGGAGTCCGAGACCTCCTCGGTAGAAACCCCCTTGCCTTTGCTTTTACGCCGCTCCTCGGCAGAAGGAGCCTCCACCAGGGCACCCAGAAGAGCAGGCGACGAAGTAGGACTCCGAGGAGGGACGTCGACAGCAACCTCGGGCGGCGGAGCGGCGGCAGCTTCGGGCTCTTCGCTTACCTCCTCAAGAACTTCCGGCGGAGGAGGATGAACAGTCTTCCTTGCTCGTTTAGCCAAGGAAGGACCAGCACCAGTCGCTTTCCGCCTTCGGGAGGCGGCCTTCTTCGTTTGCTCACCCTTCTCGGATTGACCGAGGAAAAGGGACTTGTAAAAAGCAGCAGTGTCGTCGCCCATCTCTGGAAAAGAAAGAAGACATCAGCGTGAGTCCAAGGTGAAAATTATAACAAAGGGATTCGGAGATAACTTACGCTCATAAAAAGTTTCGTAAGTAACTTCCTCCCGAAGGAGTTTCACCAACCAGGAATCCTTCCCAGCGATGGCAGGAGCCGGCATCCCGAGGTCTGTCTTGTGCTCCTTCACTACCCCTAACTCCCGAAGAACCTCCTCGGTCATCAGCTTCCAATTGATGGGGAAGGGGTAGAGAGAGCGCGAAGGGACCTCGGAACCCCAGTCGGAGACGGCGCGGATACGTCTATCGAAGTCCGCGAATACGGGAGCCAACTCGGGAGTCAGCATTATCCTCGGATCTACGACGTCCATCTCCAGCCTTCCCCGAGCCCACTTGGTCGGAACGTGCGACCAGGCCTCCTCCATCTTCAGAAAGAAAAACTTTTGTTGCCACCCTCGCCAGCTGTCCTTAGTGGCAAAGGTGAACATATACTTTTTGCTCCCGGATCCCCGAGGTAGCATAAAGTAAAAGCCACCCTTCGGGACCACGAAGAGCTTATAGTACTGCATAAAGATAACGAAGTGGGGTTCTATTTTGAAGACGCCACACATGCAGAGGAAGGCGTTAAAATAGCAATACGAGTTCGGCGGAAGTTGATTTACGGCAATGCCATGGAACTGGCAAAAGTCGCAAATCATCTTCGGAGGAGGGTACCGAAGTCCGGCCTTCAGCTGGGTCCGGAAAACGGTAACCTCGTCACCACGGTTCGAAAAGCTAAATTGGTCCGAACGTGGCAACCTGGTAATGGCGTACGAGGGAAGGAAGAACTTGGTCTTCCATTTTTCTAATTTTTCAGAAGTGGTGCAGCAAGGGTGAGACAAAAGAGGGTGCCAACTCTCAGGAATAGGCATGGTCGGCTGGAAAGTGCTTTCGGAAAAAGGTAAAAAATGACTTCGGGAAAACTTTAAAAATCAGAGGACTCTGGAAATCAAAAACCCACCAAATGATTTGCCAAAATCTGGGTTTGAAGTCGCCGTCGCGAAAAGTTGCCGGAAAACACTGCGTCAAATAGCACCGCCGCAAAAAGCAGAAGGAAACGCAAAAACAGTTGAAAGGTAGAGGGAAGCAAAAGCAGAAGCAAAAGGAGGTTATGACGGGACAAATGTATATATAGGCCGAAGAGGGTAGGCGAACCGGCGTCATAAGTACTCCGCGAAGGCGAAAAGTCGCCATAACTGCTCGGGGCGCATAAAAAGGCGCGCCCGCTATGTCCGATACAGCCCCCGCCAATAACTAGCTGCCACGTGTCAGCCATCGCGCCAAAAGAGGGACACGCTTTCTGACAAATGGCGCGCCGCTCCAGACTGACACGCCTGGTTACGAGACGCGACATTTCGCAGACCTGCAAAAGGAAAGAAGTAGGTTACCTCGAAGACACCAAAAGACAGGCTATGGCTGAAGAGCCAATGTCTTCGGACAAAAGGTGCATCTTCGGAAAAAGGTATTACCCCCAAGGCCCCGAGGGGCGCCCTCCGGAAGCCGACAAACCGAAGCTTCCACTTCGGCTTTTTGGAGGGGGGCTTGTGATAGCCGAAGGGCTATCGCCTCTTTCAGAACATACTTCCTGCCGAAAGTGTGATCGGGAAGCCTGGCGTCATCCGAAAAAGGCGCTATCACTGACCTCGGAGGGAGCGAAGTCAAGAGCCTCGAACTTGGGACTTCGGCTAGTACGCCAGGGATTTCAAAGATGTTGCCGGCTCCCCCGGGGGGACCGGGTGGATCGCCTTCGGATATGAAGAACTGACTATTGCAAGCAGAAGAGGATCTCCCCGAAGGCGGAACCTCCGAACCAGGGAACTCCCCGAAACCATGAGCATAGCTCCCGAGGAAGGGCATCTGTGTCAAAGACGACCTCGCCCAGAGGACCTCGGGAGTACGGCATGAGCATTTAAGGAGCCTCTGACATGTCGCCCACAGGCGCTACATGCTGCCTCAAACGGCGATCTGACACGCCGACGCCGTCCAGGTCTTGTCACGACCTGTCTCGGACCAAGGCTCGAGGAGCCTGCAAACAGCTACTTGTCCCCTACGCCCGAAGGTACAGAAAAGATCTGACCGAACACGTGTCATGATCTGAACGGGCTGGACACTCCTATAAATACCAGGAAACAAACCCTGGCAAAGGATCGATCCTTGATCAGACCCCTCTCCTTGAGAAAACACAAACAGGCAAGGCCACTAAAACCTTAGTGCTTCCCCTTTACCTTCTCAGGACACTGACTTGGGCGTCGGAGGCTCCTCCCCGGAAAAACACCCCGGGGACCTCCTAACCCTCTCTTCTGAGCTTTTCAGGCACACTCCCCTGGGAAATCTGGGCTCCAGGCGTTCTCCCTCTCAGGAAGTCCCTCCAGAAGTCACAATGTCACTCAACGATTAGTTTCAGAACTCCAAGGTCCATATTTGCCTTCTTTACTTTATTTTGGAGCCATCGTAAATTAGTCTCATTTCTTAGGAAGCCAATTTCTTTCTTGTTTTTTTTTTTCATTTACTAGACATTCCTGTAATGAGTTTGCTCATGTTCTAGCTTGGAAAGATTTATATACCATTGGTCACTCTTCATGGGAAAAGCTTCCCCCCTTTTGGTTGTGTAACGTTCTTCACTTTGATCAATATATGACCTTCGTGTCTTATTTCCAAAAAAAAAAAAAAAAAATTTAGAAGAAAAACTTTTCGATTTGCCTAACTTATGCTTACATCACATCCTTTTACAAACCTACATTTAACTCCCTCAAATACTAGCATCATTAAATAACTAGGTAGTCAAATAGTCAAACATTGTGAAATTGCAATATTATCTATGTCCATCCGCCACTGCTTCGACAACCTGGAAGGTCACAGATAATATGAATGCCATGCTTCTCCATCCTTTTATGACGTATGAACTAAAGACTGCACTTGATCAAATGCACCCTAATAAAGCTCCTGGCCCGGACGGCTTCTCCCCGTTATTCTACCAAAAATTTTGGTAGTTAGTGGGTAAAGATGTTTCGGAATGTCTACTTCACATCCTGCATGGTGGCAATATCCCTGAGGGTCTGAATGACAATTAGATTGTATTAATTCCCAAGGTCTTTACAAAATGAGTCATAGAGTATCGGCCTATCAACCTCTGTAACGTCATGTGCAAAATTCTCTCAAAGGACTGATTTAAACAGATTCTTCCTATGATAACTTCTGAAAGAACAGGGAGCTTTTGTTCCTGGACATATTCTGTTTGATAATACTATGATTGCACTTGAATCTTGTCATCATACGTACTCTACTCAGGAGGAATCAGAGAGTTATATGGTGCTGAAATTGGACATGACTAAGGCCTATGATTGGGTTGAATAGTCTTTTCTGGAAAAAATGATGCTTGCTTTGGGTTTTGCCACTCAGTGGGTAAATTTAGTTATGAAATGTGTACGTTCTGTCAGATATTTTGTTTTCTGACAGATCAATTCCGACCGACACGGGGAGTTCGGAAAGAGGATCTTATTTCCCCATATCTTTTCCTAATTTGTGTTAAAGTCAGTCTTCCATTTTGCATCGAGCTTCACTCCAGGGACGACTCCACGGTGTGTCAATCAGTGCAACCATTCCACCCATTACACATCTCCTTTGCACTGATGAGTCTGAGCGATGACTCATTTTAGCTCTCCTGGAGCAATATCAACGAGCGTCGGGCCAACTTGTAAATCTTTCAAAATAATCAATTTTCTTCAGTTCTCCTATTCATGTAAGACAGCAAAATTTGTTAAAGCGAGTGGTTGGGATAACGGCTAAATCAGTGGATGACAGATATTTGGGAATTCCTATTATTTTGGGGTGTAAGTGGGTTCACACTTTCGAATTCTTATGTGTAAAGGTTCGTAAAAAGTTATCGATTTGGAAGGCACACCTTTCATAGGCAGGGCAAGATGTTTTACTCAAGTCTGTCCTTCAGGCGATTCCTAGTTTCATTATGAGTTACCTTCTCATCCCAAAAATGATCATACGATCCTTGCACTTTACGGCCAATTTTTTTCTCGCACCATAAATCTAAACAGAGATCAATTCACAGGTGCTCATGGACTGCTATGAGTCGGTAAAAAATGAATCGTGGATATGGGTTCTGAGATCTTGAGGCCTTCAATATAGCTCTTGTGGCAAAGCAATGTTGGCAGATGGTACAACATCCAGATTACTTGGTTTCACGGGTAATAATGCGAGGGTGATACTATCCGAATTTTGAATCCCCATTGTATTGAACAAATGTCTCGGGCTCCTCTCTTGTTTGGCAGGCAGTGATTGAAGGTTGCTCTCTTCTTCGAGAGGGAGGTCTATGGTGAGTAGGAGATGGCTCCCCAATTAGTGTTTAGTATGATCGTTGGGTGTATCTGTCAACTCAATTTTCACTGATGACCACCCCAACCATTGATATGGAATACTAGACAGTTGCAGACTTGATGCACCCTAATGGATCTGGATGGAATATTGAACTCCTCACATTTCTATTCCATCTGACGAATGTATCCAATACCATCCAGATTCCTCTTAGCTCTTGACCCATCCGGATGTCTTTTCTTGGGGGCTGAATGCAAGGGTGTGTATACGGTCTGAACAGGTTACCACCTACAATACAGTTTACTTCATTCAGATCTAAGAGCAACTTTGTCTGAACAAATTCTATGGAAGGATTTCTGGTGGACAAAAGTTCCCCCAACGCTACAAAATTTCTGGTGGAGAGCTCTATCGAACAGACTCCTGACACGGGATAATCTATGGCATCGATGCATCATAAATACTTATCTTTATCCAGTATGTGCTTCTGCTAATGAATCTATTGAACATATATTATTTTTCGTTCTTTTACACAGTTGGTGCTGCAAGCATTTGGTTTCCAATATTTGCACATCGATATCCCACACATGAAGGAGATTTTCGGAATTGCTAGAGGTGCTCTGATGGAAGAATAGTGGATCCATTTTGCTTATATTTGTTGGCACTTGTGGGATAATCGAAATCGGTGTGTCTTTGATGGCGCCTTTTATACGTTGGCACACATCATCAACCTTGCTCGGATGGAGGTACATTCGAAGATGACAAGGCCAACATTTGTCCAACCGAGACATAATCCTCTTTAGGTGGAATGCTGGACTCCTCCAGATGGTTTGCTTGCGATCAATGTCGATACTGGACTATTTGCTTCACATGGAAAGGCTGGATTCGGAGCCGTAGTTCAGGACTCTTCATCATTGGTTCTTCTCGTTGTCTCTCTTGATATTCCTTTTGTTAGTGATATTACTTATTTGAAGATGTTGGCTATTTGGAAGGGTCTTTTGGACACTACAAAAGAGATGGGCTTTTACGATGATTGATTGCGATGAAAATAATCAAGGAAAATAACTGATGAAACAAAATCATAGCAAATACTATAATTGCAATGATTTTCCTATTAAATCTTTGCCATGACTAAAACCATTGCAGTTTGTGATGATTTCACAATAAAACTTTTATAACAATGAAAATCATCTCAAAAATTAAAATTTATGACAACAGTGCTATGAAAATAATCGTAGCAACTCATATAGCAAAATTGTAGGACATTCTGCTATAATCTTACCATAATTATTACTAGTTTAATAATATTTTTTTAATTTAACATAAAATTTTTAATATTTTGCAGTCTATTATCAGGGGTTTAGTGGCCTTGCCTGTTCGTCTCCTCTCAGCCGATTGACCAACCCCTTGTAAGGAGCTATTTATAGAAGTGTCTGGTCCGTTCAGATCGTGATGTTCGGCCAGATCTGCTGCGTATTTTGGACGCAATAGCTGTTTGTAGGCTCCCTTGAGCCTTGGTCCAAGACAGGTTGTGACAAGGCCTGGGCGGCGTCGGCGTGTCAGAGCGTCGTTTGAGGTGACATGGTATGTGTCAGAGGCTCCTTAAATGCTCCTGCCGTACTCCCGATGTCCTTTGGGCGAGGTCGTTCTTTGGGACGAACACCCTTCTTCGGGAGTTATGCTCGCAGTTCGGGGCGCTGCCTAGCTCGCAGTTTCCGCCTTCGGGAAATCCTCTCTTGCTTGTGGTAGCTGATTCTTCTATCCCGAAGGCGATTCGTTTATTCCTCCGAGGGGCTGTCTGCACCTTTGGAGTTCTCTGGGGTACTAGACTAAATCCCGAGTTCGAGGCACTGGAATTCGCCTAGTCCGAGGTCAGTGCTAGTGCCTCTCTCCGATGGTGCCAGGCCTCCCGAGCATGCTTTTGATAGGAGGTACGTTCTAGGAGAGGCGATAGTCCTTCGGCTATCAAGTACATGTACTTATCTACTTTTTAATGGGCCCTACATACTTTCATTCTTTAATTTTATCAACTTTCTCTCCTTTCAATAAATGATATATATATAAAATAATAAAAAAATTATCTTATTTGGAAAGATAGAAAGATAACAACTATTTTGAAACTGCCAAAAAAGGAATAGAGGCCAACTATTGTGAAATGAAGGGAGTAATATTTAATAATATTTTTTTAATTTAACATAAAATTTTTAATATTTTGCAGTCTATTATTAGTTGAATATAGTGGGAAAATCATAGAATAAATAAGAAATCAAGTATACAAAAATGGAAAAAAAGTAACTAATCTTATCAAAAAAATTAAAAAAAAAAAGAGCAAAATCTTGGTGGGGGATGAAAAATTTTGAGTGAAATTCTGGGTAGGACATTTGCAATGATTTTGCCTTGATTCTTTCATAAACGAGGCTAAATCGCAGATGATGCAATCGAGGATAAATCATCGCAATATTAGTGTCATGCCCTAAACCACAACCACCTTATGCATTTATGTGCCATTTAGGAGTTTTATTGACTTAGATGCCCATTTAGAACTTTCGGGTGGCTTAGGACACAACACCTATGACACTTAGCTAAAATTTTAACTTAGTTTCTCAATTTTAGTCAAGAAACAACAAAATTCAATTGGCCTATTAAATGATGTCTGTTTTGGGCCAAAAAATCCAGTTAAGCTAGTTACATGTATATCTTGAAGGAAAAAAATAAGAGAAGTCCAAACTGGATTGTCAAAACATGCCATGTACAAGAGTTAGGCCTTGGGGGGTAAAGTTCACACGTTAGTGTCTTGGTAAGCCTACCTTCGGGCCTCCTAAGTGCACACCAGGAAACACATTCCAGGAAACATACAACCACTGTATTTACATGCCAAATTGATTATTACATCATTTGTAGTGCCAAAAACACAATGTACAAAGATGAGTTTAGGTGAACATACACAAGTGTTTCAGTAGGCTTACC
Organism: Aquilaria sinensis; assembly: GCA_005392925.1. NCBI lineage: Eukaryota > Viridiplantae > Streptophyta > Magnoliopsida > Malvales > Thymelaeaceae > Aquilaria > Aquilaria sinensis. Next base: position 34,342 of record SMDT01000903.1, on the reverse strand, counting down.
TTAGCCCTCCTACGCACATGCTAAGGCACATGCACTAGCATACTTCACATTTACACGCAACATTATTCACACACTAATTTACAAGCTTCCTAGTCCTCTTAGACACTAAAATAGACTACAATGCATCTAGTCCCACAACAAAATGAGTGCCCACACATATGAACACTTAAGTTAACACATTGAGCATTAGTAGGTTACCAATAGTCTTAGGCACACAAGACATACATAAAAGTTCACACACTATCAAAACTAGTTAGTAGTACTCATAATCTTTCAGTCCTTACCATAAAACATGAAGAAACAGGGCATGAGCACACTCAGTAAGAGCCTAAATTGGCACTAAGTGCCTATAATGTCTTAGACATTATATCATATGCATAGACATTAGTCATTTTCAAGCTAAAACTTGCAAAGTACGATAAAGAAGAAACATAAAAAAGATATGACTATATAATAAAAAAATAATATTGGGTTAGCACATGCATCCAAACAACATCGCACACAAATACACACACCACAATACACAGCTAAAAGGCCTAGGGCATTGCAAACATTTCATAGTAAGTTGTTCATTTTATTATTTCAGTATACATTATGTCACTTTAAAACATAGAGTTCTAGACCTTGTATAAGCTTGGCCAAACTTGAAACAAGACCTTAATGCTTGCCTTAGGCATAGCCTAGCTAGAATCCTAACATAGTGCTTTCGGCACCCTATCCCCTTCATAGCACTTAGGTTTCTTTGGCTCAAGCCATCACTTAGGGCACTTCTTCCTTAAGAACACACAAAATCGAAGCTGGAATTTAAGGGAAGAACTTATTATGAACCCTTACCAAAAAACTTAAGCACTTTACACACCACCAAGCTTGGTTTTGACAAACCTTCACTACCTTGTGGCCTAGGCCAAACTTTCCACCACTTTTGCATTTAGATTCTGCCTCTCCTCCTCTACGAAACTTCCATAGCCACCAAGAACACTTGGTACAGCTTTTTTCATCTCCAAACCCACCAAACGCCTACTTAGAAACAGCTTAATTTCAACTAACAGGTGGGAGCAGTGGAAAGGGTAAACTTAGGTTAACTTAATTTGGACAATTAAGTCCTCTTATTTCAACACAAATGCATAGGAACCATAAAGTGCACCATAGGGCACCCTTGTGCACCCAGTAGTGAACTTTAGTTTCCTTTGTCTTCCTTGGCGATTTTCTTTAGTTTTCCAGCCTTAGGCCTCATTTGTAGCTTAGGCATTCCAGCCCCTCTAGTTACCTGAAAGGTAATGCTACCTTAAACCTCCCATAAACATAGGCACACACATATGCACACTAGCACCACTTCTCTTAGACCTAGTTAAATCATCTTACTTTGACATGCCTCCCCCAACCTTTTTCTTTATTTTTCATTGAATTTTAAGTTATTTTATGCATAGTTCATGGTCTATACAAGTTAATCATGAAATTTTTGGCCCTTTAAGAATTTTGGTCCCTAAATTTTCAAGCAACATAGAAAAAAGTTCTGGGTATCTCTTAAACATTTCAACTTTAGTTTCCCATGTTACCTCTTTTTCTATATGGTGAGTCCATTGAACCTTTAGCATATTTATCCACATGCTTCTTAGCTTCTCAGTATCCTTAGCTAGAACCTTTACAGGTTTTTCTTTATAAGTAAGGTTGGGAGCCACTGGAATGCTAGAAATTGGTATTACCTGACTTAGGTCAGATAAGTATCTCTTTAGCATACTCATATGAAATGTATGATGTATATGCCCAAGTTTAGGGGGTAAATCCAGTGTATAGGCCACATTACCAATCTTGGCAACTATTTGGAAGGGTCTAATATACCTTGGTGCTAGCTTGCCTTGTTTCCTAAATCTCACTACTCCTTTTAATGGAAGACATTTTCAACCATACATAGTCTTCAATTTAGAACTCTAAGTCTCTCCTATTTTTTAGATTAGCATAGGCCTTGTCTATATTGTTGGCAGCCTTAATCCTTTCCCAAATCACTTTGATCATTTCAGTACTATCATGGATCAAGTCTGGCCCTATCTCAATTTTGTCCCTAGGGTCTTGCCAACATTGGGGAGTAATGCACTTTCTCCCATATATGGCCCCATAAGATACCATCTTTATCACAGTGTGATAACTATTATTGTAGGAGAATTCCATTAAAAGAAATAGTTTATCTCAGCTTTCTTTGAAGTCTAAGGCACATCACCTTAGCATATCCTCAGGGACTTGTATGGTCATCTCTATCTGACTATTTGTTTAGGGATGGTAGGCTGAGCTTAGTTTCAATTGAGTGCCCAAAGCTTGATGTAAGGACCTCCAAAACTTATAAACAAATCTTGGGTCTCTCTCTGAAACTACATCATTTGGCATACCATGTAACCTCCCTATTTCTTTTATATGCAGTTATGCTAACCTGTCCAATGGATCAATGAGATTAATGGGTAAAAAGTGGGCAGACGTAGTAAGCCTATCTACAATCACCCAAACAGTATAAGTAAACTTTGCATTTTACCTTCTGGTTTCTAGTGTTCCACCTTCATTTCTTAGCAAACTACACATTTGGACACAAACACCCTAATATCATTCTTCATATTTGGCCACCAGAAGTGCTCTTTCAAGTCTTTATACATTTTCAATAATCCAGGATGTATGCTCATTTTTCTACAATGAGCCTATTCCAAGATTTTTTTCTCTTAACCCATGCCCATTACACAGTTAAATCCTATCTTGGAAGTACATCAAACATTGACTGAAAAAAACCCCTAGAACAATTTTCCATGTCTCTGGCCAGATTTCTTAACAAGACTTTCATCATGATGTTGTTCTCTTAATATTTCCTCTTTACAAGTTGATTAAACGGTCACCATAGCCATTTGAGTCTTCTCCCATTTTAACCACTAGTTTAGCAAAAAAGTCAAGATATTTAGCTTATTCTTATCTTCTTCTCCTTTAGCTTTTAAAATTCCAATATATTTTCTACTTAAGGCATCAGCCACTCCATTGGCTTTGCATTCTTTATACTCAATAGTACAATCAAAATCTTTAAGATATTCCAGCCACCTCCTTTGCGTCATATTCAAGTTTTTCTGAGTAAAGAGATATTTCAAGCTCTTATGGTCAAACAAGACTTGTAACTTATTACTCAATAAGTAATGCCTCCATTGTTTCAAGACAAAGATAACAGCAACTAGTTCTAGATCATGGACTAGATAATTTCTTTCATGTCGTCTCAATTGCCTTAAGCCATAAGCAATGGCTTGTTTACCTTGCATCAATACACATCCTAGCGCCACTATGGATGCATTTGTATAAACCTTAAAAATTTTAGTAGGGTTAGGCAATGTTAAGATAGGTGCTGAGGTGAGCTTATTTTTTAGCTCTTGGATGCTTTGCTCACACTCCTTTAACAACTCAAAGTTTTGTTCTTGTCCAGTTAATTTTGTCAAAGGAGCTATTTTTGTAAAAAAATTTTGTACAAATATTCTATAATAGCCAGTTAATCCTAAGAAACTTTTCACTTCTTTTAAATTTTGGGGTTGCTTCCATTGCAAGATTAAATTAATCTTGGATGGGTCTACAGCCAATCTTTGTTCATTTATGACATGGGCTAAAAATTCTAATTGGCTTGTCCAGAAATGACACTTATTTAGCTTGCCATATAGTTGATGTTTTTTTAGCAAGTTAAGTGCCAATCTTAAGTTCTCCTCATGTTCTTTTCCATCTCTTAAGTACACTAGAATATCACTATAAAGACTATCATAAAGTGGTCAAGATATGGCTTGAATATACTCTACATCAAGTCCATAAAAAATGTTGGGGCATTTGTGAGCCCAAAATGGCATCATTGTGTACTCATGTTGCCCATATCCTATCCTAAAGGCAGTTTTAGGAATGTCTTCCTCTTTAACTCTTAGTTGGAAGTATCCAAACGTAAGGTCAATTTTAGAGAAGACTTTAGCTTCCTTAAGTTGGTCAAACAAGTCCTCAATTCTAGAAAAGGGATACTTGTTCTTTATGGTCATAGCATTAAGTTTTCTATAGTCAATGCATAATCTGTGGGTTCCATCCTTCTTTTTCACAAACAACACTAATGCTCCCCATGGGGATGCACTTGGCCTAATAAAACTTTTTTCCATTAATTCATCTAACTGCCTCTTTAGCTCATTCATTTCTGGGATTGTTATTCTATAAGGATTAGTAGAAATAGGAGTAGCTCTTGGCACTAGTTTGATTTAGGGTAAAGTACAAAAAAAGTGACTGTACTTTTGGTCATAGACACATTTGGTCACCATTCTTTTAAGTGGTGCCAAATGCATCACTAAAGACAACATTTGGTGCCAAGTCAAGTATCAATGTTTTCAAAAAAGGCCAAATAGGTTACCGATGTAATTGGCGGTGGAAAGATTCTGTCAAATGTTAGAATATTCCATTTGGATGTGATTACGTGGCAATCCAATGATGACTGCGTGGCAACTAATCATCCTAATGGCTAGCCACTTATGCAAAACACAAGGATGCATGTGGCATTTGGGGGAATTCTAGGAAATTTAGGGATTTTTTAGGGATTTGGTCGTATTTCTCCTCTACCTCATTTTCCTCCACTGCCCTATCTTCCAGCTTCACCACCACTGTTGTTGACTACCTATTTCACGTCGTCTACCTCTACCAATCACCTCCTTTACTCCATCCCCCTCTGTCGAGCACCTCTCCACCCCAACTCCTCACCCAGCTCTCCAATTGTTCACTAATTGGCATTGCCCGCCTCCACCACCGCCCATCTCCTTCACTGGTAGCGTCACTTCATTCACAATTTGTTCATTGATTCAAGAGTCGATTCACTAATTGTTCTTTGCCTTGATCATTGATTCACCATTTGTTTGTCGATTCACCGATTTGTTCATCAATTCTCCATCACCTTTTTCATCAATTCACTGATTTGTTTGTCACCTTGTTCGTTCATGGAGGCTGATTTGTTCGTTGATTCACTTGATTTGCATCGTAGCTAGATCTACAACAGGGTGGGCTAGATCAATGGTGTCCCTGGAGGCCAACTTGGCGGCAGTCTGGATGAGTTCTAATAGTATGAGGTAGTGTTATTGGAGTCATTAAAAGTTAATGGGCCAATTTATATGATTCAAGAAAGTTAAGGGTTAAGTTGATAAATAGGTCACCACGTCCATGTCACCAATCTGTTTATATGTCAATAAAACACTAATGGTCTAATGATGAATTTAAGCCCAAACCAAAATTTCAATGAAAAAATTGGAACCACTTAAAAGAATGATGAGGAAATTAGTCCGGATCCATAACTATATTGACTTTTTTTGGTAATTTTCCCTTTGATTTAAAATTCTACCTCCCACAAATATGGTAACCCATACAACTCAAAAGGAAATTCCTCTAGCAACTCTCCTATAATGGGAATTTTATTAAGTTCATCTTTAGTTTCATTCTCATTTAAGCCCACATACTTTTGTTCAGAGAGTATAGGTATGCAGTCTATCACCTTTATTTTCCCATTTTTATCATATTTTATTGATTCTTTTAGGTCATGTTCTTCTGACCCTAGCAATATTAGTTTTCTAGCTTGGCAATCTATAACAACATTATTTTTAGCTAGCCAATTCATGCCCAAAATTATGTCAAATCCATTAGTTTTTGGTACGATCAGATTAGCCTTTAATTCTAACTTACCTAGCCTAATCATATAGTCTTTAACTATGTGATGTGTAAACGTTATTTCACTTTTGGCTGTTTTGACCATATACATTTCAGGCAAAATAGTAACTTCTAAATTTCATTCTTTAAACAAACTAGCTAAAATTATTGATATAGATGCTCCAGTATCATATAACACAGAAATGAGCTTATCATGAAGTTAAAGCTTACCTTTTAGTGCCTCTTTTCTCAGCCTATCTGGGTTTATCTTTTCCTTTTCATTTCTTGGCCCTTTTTGCCCTTTAGATCATTCAATCTAGTACACCCTTCCTAGGTTTGGTTATGCCTTGGCTTGCATTGGTTGGCTTGGTCAACCTTGTGTCATCTTTGGTCGAAAGGTATTGCTGCTCCCCTTCCTCTGCCTTGCTGGGCCTTTGGGCAAGCAGCCCCAAATCTTCCCAGTAATTTTCTTTCTTCATTCTTGACTAGGTAATCCTTAACCAATGGTCTTGAGAGCTACACTTGAGCCATCCATTTATGACTCTATAACATAGGTTACAACCATGATACTTTCCATAGACTTGGTACTGTGGCCCAAATCTCTGCGGTTCTTTTGCCTTTTTTTGCTCCCTCCTGATTTCAGCCACTATTGGCTCCTTCTTTGCTCTTTTCTTCCCATTTTTTTGTCCATTAATAGCCCCTCTAATACTCATTCCTTCTTGTTGCTAGAATTCTTGTTCCAATGTCAAGGCCTTTTAGACTGGCTCATAATATTTCTTAATTCTAATGGCCCTAAGAATCTACCTCAATTCAAGCCTTAGTCCCTTTATAAACCTTTTTGTGCTCAATTCTTCCTACCCATCATACTATGGGCATATCTAAGAAGATTGCTAAACTTGTGCTCACAGTCCCTTGCAGACATATTTTCTTGTCTTAACAAATTAAACTCTACCTGTTTCTGATCCCTAAGTGCTTCACTCACATATTGTTACTAGAACACTTGTAGAAAATCTATCCACCTCATGGGCCTTCTCTTTTTCACTGGCCTTCTTTCATTCCTACTCAAATGAGCCCTTTCCACTTTCCTTCACCACAGTTCGACACTCCCCTCTAGCTTAAATGTGGCTAGCAATACCTTTTGAGTGGATATAACTTCCATCCTCTCAAACACTTTCTCTATTTGGTAGATCCAGAATTCTACCTCACCTAGATCACCATTGTCTCTGAAAACTGGGGTTTGACTACCAAAAATCCTCTAATTTCCACTGGGGTTTGACTACCAAAAACCTTCTAATTGCCTTTCTCTTAAGCCATCATCTCTTAGCCTTCTTTCTCTTCTCCTATAACTCCTTGTTCTTTTTGCCCCTTTAAACTGGCCTCATAATGTTTTTTAAGGCTTATTTCACCTTTTTAGCAAAACTGCCTAAGTACTCCTTTCCTTCTACATCATCACTGACGTCTACATCATACTTCATTTCCTGCTTTATCTCTAATCTTAATCTCCTACCCCTTGGATTTCTCTTTTCATCATCTAGATCCTGTCTGTCATCAACCTTATTCCTACTGGTTTGTTCTTCCCTCATAGGTTCTTTTCCTGGCATTTTCTCCCTTATTTCTCCTTTTGGTGCTCTTTTAGCCATAGCACTCAGACCTACTCCAAGCTCACCTTTGGTAGCTTGCATAATCTCCATCAAATGTTCTATTCTTTGTTGACCATGCATGCTAGGTCCAGGCTCATTGGCTCTATTATCTGGCTCCATTGTCCTACTTTCTGCCACTTGCTCATTTTCAAGCTATTGACTATTTCTTTGATCAGCCCTATTATTTTGTTGCTCCTTCATTTTTCTCTCTCTGCCTCTAGTCATCATCCTAAAAGTAAACAATGGTAACCAATGCTCAAAACTTTCAAGTCTTTAAGGCTTTAGTAAGATTAGCCTAAACATACCCTTAGTTTCCTATCAAACCTTAACTTTGATACCAACTATTTCATGCCTTAAATTACTCTTACCCCTAAGCATTTATGTGCCATTTGGTAGGTTTTTTACTTAGATTCTCATTTAGAACTTTTAGGTGGCTTAGGACACAGTACTTAGGACACTTAGACAAAATTTTAACTTAGTTTCTCGGCTTTAGTCAGGAAACAAAAAAAAATTCATTTAGCCCGTTAAATAATGTCTGTTTTGTGCCAAAAATTTTAGTTAAGCTAGTTACAAGTATATCTTGTTGGAAAAAATAAGTGAAGTCCAAATTGGATTGTCAAGACATGCTATATACAAGAGTTAAGCCATGGCGAGTAAAGTGCACACATTAGTGTCTTGGTAGGCCTACCTTCGGGCCTACCAGGTGCACACCAAGACAAACATTCCAAAAAATATACAGCCATTGTATTTACATTCCAAATTGAATATTGCATCATTTGTAGTGCCAAAAACACAATGTATAAAGATGAGTTTAGGTGAACATACACAAGTGTTTTGGTAGGCTTACCTTTGCCCTCCTATGCACATGCTAAGACATATGCACTAGGACACTTCACATTTACATGCCACATTATTCACATACTAATTTACAAGATCCCTAGTCCTATTAGACACTAAAATAGACTACAATACAACTAGTCTCATAACAACAAGAGCACCTAAATATATGACCACTTAAGTTAACACTTGAGCATTAGTAGGTTACCAATAGTCTTAGGCACACAAGACATACGTAAAAGTTCACGCATAATCAAAAATAGTTATTAGAACTCCTAATCTTTCAGTCCATGCCCTGAAATATGAATAAATAAGGTGTGAGTACATTGTACTCAGGAAAAGCCAAAACTAGCACGAAGTGCCTATAATGTCTTAGACATTGTATCATATGCATAGATATTACTCATTTCCAAGGAAAAACCTGAAAAGTAAGACAAAGAACACACAGCAAGAACATAGGGCTATATACTAAAAATATAATATGGGGTCAACACACGCATTCAAATAACAATGCACACAAACACACACACCACAACACATTGCTAATAAGCCGAGGGCATAACAAGCATTTCATTACGTGTTGTTCATTTTATTAGTTCAATTTACATTATGTCACTTTAAAACATAAAGATCCAAACCTTGTACAAGCTTGGCCAAACCTAAAATAAGGCCCTAATGCTTACTTTATAGTAGTCTAGCTAGAAACCTAAAATAGTTCTCTTAGCAGCCTAGCCCTTCATAGCACCTAGATTCGTTTGGCTCTAAGCCATCACCTAAGGCTCTTTTTCCTCAAAAGCAAACAAAATCAAAACTGGAATTAAATGGAAGAACCTATTTGGAACCTTTCTAGAAAAGTCAAGTTCTAGGCACATCACTAAGCTCGGTTTTGACAAACCTTCACTACCATGTGGCTGAAGCAAGCCTTTACACAACTTTTGCACTTGGATTCCACCTATCCTCCTCTAGGATACTTCCATAGCCATCATGAATAGTTGGTATAGCTTTTTTCCTGCCTAAAACCATGAAAAGCTCACTTAGAAGCAACTCAATTTTGGCTAAGAGCTTGGAGCTATGGAAGGGGTCCAATCTAGGTAAGCTAGGTGTACTAATATTGGTTTAACCCCCTAACTAGGATTGTTAACTTTTGGATTGCCTAATTAACTAGCTTAACTCATTTTTCACTTTATTTCCAGCATTTACTTGAGGTTCAAATTCAGACAATTAAGTCATATTATTTCAACACAAACACATAGGCACCTTAAATGCACCTCTAGGACACCCCTTAGGCACCCTTGTGAACCCGATAGTGCACTTTGTTTACCTTCCATGGCCATTTTCTTTAGTTTTCCAGTTTTAGGCATCATTTTTAGCTTAGGAATTCAAGCCCTTCCAGTTACTCAAATGGTAATGCTGCCTTAAACCTCCCATCAACATAGGCACACATATGTTCACACTAGCACCACTAGTACCACTTTTCTTAGACCCAGTAAAATCATCTAACTTTGCCATACCACCCCTATCCTTTTACTCTATTTTTCATTGACTTGTAAGTTATTTTATGTATAGCCCATGGCATATACAAGTTGTAAGCGTGACTATCAGTGCTTAAATTAACAATTTGCATTATTGCCTCTCATACAAATTCAAAACCCTCATCATTTCATCTTCTTCACCTGTTGCCTCCTCTCACCTACCTCTCTATCTATCCACCATCCATTGTGTGATCTCTTTATCCATTTGCCTCCATCACTGTCTCCTCCATCTTTGTTCATCTCTTTCATCTTAGTGTGATCCCTCATTCCATTCTCCCCCATCATCATCTCCTTCATCCACCATGCATCTATCCATCCTTCTATTCCATCGCTATCTCTTCCATCCTCCGTGCATCTCTCCATCCGTTCTCCTTCATCGCTATCTCATCTGTCTTCTGCACTATCTCTTTGTCCATTCTCCTCCATCACCATCTCCTCCATCCACAGTGAGATCTCTTCTCTCTTTCTACCACACAAGTTCTATCCTTTCCTTCCTCCTCCACCCCGACTATCTCTCTCCTCCTCCTCCTCCACCTAGTATCCCGACTAACTCTCTCCTCTATCTCAAAGGTTTAGGTTACTTTTATTGATTCAAATAAAGTTTATGTTTTTTTTCATATTTTTGTAATTAATTGATATATTTAGGTAAATTATTGATATTTTTGTTAAAATATTTTATTATTTAGCTGTAATTAATTTAGTAGTAACATTAGTATAATATACTAATTTGATTAATTAAATACATTAAAATCAATAATTAAAAAAGGAAATAAACTAAGAATCATAGCAACATATTCAAAATTGTTTATCTGTGTTATGGCAAAATCGATGAAAAAAAAATCATTGCAGAATCATCGCAATTTTTTGAGAAGATTTTATTTGTACTTTGGCTATGATATTGTGACAATTACTATTTGTGATGGAGATATTCGCAACAATTGTTTGCGATGGCATATTTCATAGCAAATGTGTTTTTCGCTACGATTCACCTATGATATTTTTCATAGAAAAAGCCCATATCACTTGTAGTGGGACGCTCGCTCACAAGGCCGTAAGGATATTGTCATTCAATCAGATTGCAAGACGGCAGTGACGATGCTTAACAACTATAGACACCTTGTCTCTATGCTTATGGAGTTGTGGTGGATGACATAATCTCCTTAGCTCGCTCTTTTACTTCATGCCAATTTGTTCATGTTCCTAGGCTACCAAACTCTGTAGCTCATAGTTTTGTTACTTTATTGAAGGAATTATTTGGTTGAGTGGCATGGGTATTTCCTTTCCCAGCCCTCTTAGCAGATGTCCTTCGCTCTAATTCTTAATGAAATCTAAAGTTATCTTCATAAAAAAAATGACGCTACTTCATTATTAGTTCTTTTCTAGCACACGGCTCCTTGGATATTAGCATTTGTCTAATCACACGTCGTCTCATTTTCTTGCCTGCCTTATTAATTTTTAGAAAGTAGCATTTTAACTAATTTGCTCAGTTGCTCATCCTTTTTATGGACGGGGGACCAAGAGACCTAAGCCATTCTTTTCGAACTTAATTTTTAAGGTTCTTTTTTATTCTTTTTCCAAATCATTAGATTTTGTTCATGGAGCACATAAAATGGAATATTTATCGGTCACTTTACTATCTGCCGATGCGACAAACGTGATATTGTGATTCCTATTATTAAGGCATGTGATGTTATAGGTGTTAATCGGATAACTTCTTCGTCATCGTATCATGTTCCATTTTAAAAATAGATAAAAAAAAATGGGACTTATTTATCAGTATAAAAGAGAAAAATAAAAATGACACAATTGCCTTATAGCTCAAAACTAGATTTATGCCTTTCCAAAAACTTGCTAGATTGTCGTTAATTAATGCTAAAATTTTAAAAGATAATGTGATTGTTATGATCTATATGGCTGTTATGGACTCATCTCTACCGTTCTATTAATTAACATTAAGAAGATGGGCCTAAGGCCAAAAGATTACCACTGAAATGTATTGAAATGAAGGTTTAAAGACTAAATTTTATTTTTCTGCTTTCTTGGGTCATGGAGTATTTGACTAGTACTATTTTAACTTGTATTTTCTTGTTGTTGGTTGGGTTTATTAGATTACTTCAGGATTTAGGAATTTTGAAATGGGTCTTCGGGTTTGATAGTTACTTGGGGAGTTCAATGTCTAGTTATATCTTTTGGGTAATCTTGGGTGTGATCAGAGTCTTTTTGGAATCAAGATTTGTAATTTATATTCATTTTTAATAATATTTCAATTGCTGTTAAAAAAAAAATGTTCTATCGTGTATCGGTATGATACAATAGCATAGCTATTGTACACATATGTCTAATTTGTTATAGTGATGGTTTTCCAACTTTACCCTTATTATCTTTAAAAATTTTCTTTCATGTTCCTCACCTTAAACCCTTTTATCTTCTCCAACAACACTATAGATGTTGTCCAGGTGATCAGAAAATAGGAGACTGATAGCCAAAGAGCTATCGCCCCGAACACCTAAGGACCAGGGGAAAAAAGGAGTCAGACACCTGAGGTACATGATCTCGGCGGCCTGTCGAATACCAACCTCGGGAAACTAGAGTGTCACCTCCCTCGGAAAGGTGACCGAACCAGCTTCGTGGGATAAGAACCAGCTACCTTCTGCAGGAGAAAGTCCCCCGAAGGACTAACTTTGGAGCCGGGGAATACCCCTAAGTACCAGTCTGACTCCGGGAAAAGGCCCCTCGCTCCGAAGGGAGACATCAACCAAGGGGACCTCGGAGGTACGGTATGAGCCATCAAGGAGTCTCTGACATTCCACCCGCACACCCTGCACGCCGCCCTCATATGCACTCTGACACGCCGCCACTGCCCACATCCTGTCATGTAGGGCTACGCTTGTCGCAGCACGTGGCCCGAGGAGCCTGCAGGCGGCTAAGGACCCCACGCCCAGAAGTACGGATGACATCCGTCCATACACATGTCACAATCCGAAGGGCTCACCCCCTCTCATTTATATCAAGGGAATGGTCTCAGAAAATGGGGAGAATGGGTCAAGGGCTAGATCTCTCTCCTCTCTCTGGCCTGAAACATCTCCTTTTAGGCCCCTGGGAAACATAGTAGGCAGGAATCTCTTATGCTTACTACCCCCTCTCTACCTCTAAGAGCACTGACTTGGGCGTTGGAGGCTCCTCCCCGGAAAAAGACTCCGGGGACCTCCTAACCCCTGTTTTCTGAGTGTTTCAGGCAGGTCCCTCTGAGGAATCTCCTTTTCGGGCTCTCTCCCATACCGGAATTCCTTTTTGGCCTCACCGTGCCTACCACACGAAGAGGCTGCCGGCCATCACAGGTGATCCACACAGAGCACCCTCTTTCGGGACTCGCCTGTGCCTCCTAAAGCCCCTGCCACATTCTCCACGACACACAGTGGAGATGATGCTGATGTGCATCAGAGACGGAGGTGACAATGACAACAAAATGAGATGACAGTGGCACTAACGACAAGATAAGATGACTATGATGATGAAAGATGATAAGAGATGCAATGAAGATAACAATGAGATAAGACGACAATGATGATGGCAACGAGACGAGAAAGATGATGCTAACGACTGATCAAAGTTAAAGAAGACTGGAGGCAAGCAGAAACAATGAGATCATGAAGACGAAAGACGTTCAATGTGATCAAGAGGTGAGTAGCGTGATGAGGAGGTGAGCTGCTGTGGCAACGACATCTAGAGGTTAGCGGCAACAACGTAATCAGAACGTGATCGGTGGCTATGAGATTCGAATATGATGATTGGTGAGATGCGAGCAGTGGAAAAGCTTATGCAATCTAGAATCACATTATGAACAATGATGCAGAGATTGCTTAGTTGCAATCTGTTGTGCCCAAAAATCAAATTTTATATATTGTTTTAGACACTTTTATATGTTACTTTAGACACTTTTAGATTTTTAGACACTTTTTATTATTAGTTTACACACCTTTATTTTTTAGGAAAATAAATTATCTGCATATTGCTTTAAATATTTTTAATTTTTTTATACATTTTTATATATTTCTATAAATACTTTTAAATATTCATTCAGATACTTTTCTTTTATTATTTCAGACACTTATTTTCTAAAGGGTACAAATTGTTTATGTATTGGTTCAGACATTTTTTACATTTTTCACTAAACACTTTTCAATATTCATTTAGACACTTTTATTTTCTCACAGTAATAAATTATTTTTATATTACGCCTGTCACTTTCAACATACTCTATTAGATACTTTTATATATTGTTTCAGAAACTTTGACATATTAACTCAAACATTTTTACTTATTGCATCAAACAATTTTATTTTTGAATGATATAAATTATATGTATATTGCTTGAAACACTTCTACATATTGTTTCAGTTCCTTTTGCTTATTACTTCAGATACTTTTACACTTTTTACATATTATCTGAAGATAATAAAAAGTCCATGCATCATTATAGACATTTCTTCAAACACTTTTATATATTGCTATAGACATTTCAACATCTTGTCTTTGACACTTTTCAGTTTCTTTCTGTGTACAATTCAATGGCAGAGATGAGGGAGGAAAGATGTAGCAGCGTCCTAGAGTGGTGGTGACTTAGGCGAAGACCAGTGACGATATCCAACATGATCTGGTAGTAAACAATGATAGCACAATCCGAACGTGAACAATGACACATGATTCCACTACAAGAGAACAAGGTACTTGAGATGGGAAAAAATGTAGAGAAACCGTAGGAAATGGTTATTTCCTACAATTAAAATCGTCAGACAAAAGTGTAGGAAAACATAGTGTTGAAAGTAAAAAATGTCTGATAAGCGTAAACCCATCCTATGCTTTTGTGATAGCTGTGGACCCCAGCTTGTTCGACGGTTTTGAGGTGCATTAAATCCTACACTTTTCTGACAAATCTATTTCCTATAGTTTTCTAACCTCACTGTCCTACGATTTTGTGATATTTATGGACCCACTTGTCTGACGGTTTTTTGGCCCCAATAATCCTACATTTTTCTGACTCCATCTGTCTGACGGTTTTCTGACCCTACTTGACCTACGGTTTTCTGACCTTACATGTCTAATGGTTTTATGACTAAATTATCTCCTACATTTTTGAGACAGCCATTTATCCTACACTTTTTTGACTACATTATTTCCTTTTTTTTCCTACAATTTTGTGACATGTTGTAATTTTTGTAAATTAATTTATACACAAATTAAAAACATATTATATAGCATTATATATATACATATTTTAGACATTATGATACATATAAAGATTCTATACATTATTAAGAACATATTATATAAGATTAAACCTTAAACCCTAAACCCTATATATATATATATATGTGTGTGTGTGTGTGTGTGTGTGTATATAAAATTTATCACAGTAGTCAATATTTCACTATATATAGAAGTAATCAAACTGTACAGAAAAAGTCAATTACAAATAGTTGGAGATCTAATATAAAATCAATGGGATGTCGTGCCGGGCTGATCATCACTATCACGCCGGCTACCATCATCGTCATGATGTTGACTAGAGGATCCGGTCCATAAATCATTTGAAAAAGTTGATGCAGGTATAAACCCCTGCTGGACCAACCTGTTAAGCATGACGCTCATCGTAGCCTCAGTCTCTCACTGGACTTGACTAGAAACCTCTGTCTATAACTGAGCAAAATCACTCCGTAGCTAGGTGTTCTCAGCCCTCAGCTAAGCAATCTCAACCAACTCAGAACATGGAGCCTAAAAAAATTGGTAATTAAGTAGCAATTAGCCATGTAAAAGTGATAAAATTAATGTATTAAGTTAAATAGAAATGAAAAATACCCGATTTGGTCCAAAAGTGTGAGAATCAGCGAGTCGGAACGGAACACCCAGTAGTTGACCCTTTTTTTGCGAGCCAGTACTTCACTCCAGACCTGTGCATCGAACTGCGGGCAGTCATTTGGATTCTAGTATTTTTCTTGAATTCACTGCACGTATCCCTCCTACAGGAAAAAGAAATTAGAGGCACTTAAAATATTTTTAAAACATTGTTAGCACTGAAAAATAAAAATTTATTACGTGTAGCTGCTGTGCAATCGAATCGATTGGCTGACTGGTCTTCTTGCGTCTATGAGTATGAGACCACTACTCATCAAATGATGGCTCAACTCTATCTCATTCTTTGGTCTACAAATTTTTACATATCACTAAAAATTTTAGTGAATAATAAATCGTGTAATAAATTGTAATGTATGTAAGGGAGAAGTTGGTACCATACAATCCCAGTGCATCTCACTTGGGATGGAGCCCATCATGTGCTTCGGAACAAGGCTTGAGGCATCCGCCACGTGCTTGGCATGGGAACCAACCACCAATGGGTTTTTCCATCTCTCCTGCTGCCACTGGTCACACAACTGGTTCCATACGTACTGACTGTAGTAGGATGGAACGTATGGCCACAGCAAATTGTAGTCGGGGTTAGCAAAGAAGTTGGGGATCTTCTTAATCACAACGTTCCTTTGGTGATAGACGCGGTTTTGTACGGACCACGAGCAACAATCGAACATGAGACGTTGGATGTGGCCGAAGTCTCTGGGGTCCCATCTATAATAGTTCTACAATATCAAAAGATAGAAAAATATCAATTAGTGCATATAGAAACTAGTATTTAAAAATCCATAAAAAACTAACTACCTCTTACTTGGTGATGTGCTCCTCTCACAAAGCTCGAGATGCATATGACTAAGCTATACAATTTTTGTCCCATAACCTCACATGAATGGAGACTATGGTAAAACGAATGGACTCATCATTAAGACAGCTGTAACAAATTTAGATTATAGTAAGATATATATATAAAGTGACGTAATTAAAGTGATTTAATTAAAAAAGCAGATAATCATACCAACAGTTAAATTTGTAGGAGTTAGTAACACTTATTCTTGAGGGACGATCATCGGACGATCCTATGGAGGTGGAGGTGGAGGTAAGTCAGTTACCCACGGGCCTCGCCCTCCATGGAGTGGGCCATCATCAACTGCCTGCTCGTCATGTGCGATAGCTGGTCCGCCATCATCTGGCTGCTGCTGTTGAGGCGGCTGATGCTACTGAGTCTGGTGTAGGCTAGGTACATGAGTGGATATACCAAGCTCATCTGGATCTATGTACGAATTAGGATCGAGCTTCCATGGGAGCTGGCAGATACCTGTATGCTGGTAATGAGATGACCATGATATTCCACTAATATTCGGGTAATACGCATCGATCTGTGTGTTACAAAACTGAGGAAATGCAGAGCTCGACGCTCCAAATGTTTGAGGCATGTAAGGCCTAGGCCTGTGGCTGTGGCTGAGTTTGTACGACCAGGGTTTGAGCCTGAGTATGTGGCACCTGGGTCTAAGTTTGGGTCTGTGACACCTAGTAGGTGTCATAGCAAGCCCTCGTGGACCCCGACTGCGTCGCGGGTCCTGTAAGTCCTTGGCTGGGCCTTTGCCCAAGCTTGAGTGTCTAAGGTGAACCATCCTAAAATTCAACAGTAACTTATTTTTAATTTTTGTAATTATTGCAGAACCGTTTATTACATAAAATTTATTTATAAATTACCATTACGTCTCAGTCATTTAGTTATAAATGACAATTACTACACTAACATTTACTTATTAAATTTCAGTATTGTAGTACAATCATTAGTTTCTAAATTATTGTAATTGTAATAACATTTATTTTACTAACATTATTGAAATAACATTACCGTACTAACTTTAAGTGATTACACTAACATTATTGAACTAACAACATTATTGAAGTAACATTTTTTTTTATAACTTACCACATATATACATGTTACTAGATTGTATTAACTTTAACTTACCACATACATATTACATGCATTTGTATATATTTAACTCACCATTATTACAGTAAAAATTATTTATAACTAAACCACATACGTAGTAGTAACAATACCTATAAAATTACTACAAAAATAAAATTAAAAAATTATCATTTAAAAATATAACATACAAAACATGCATTATGTAAATCACCACTATAATAGAAAATATTAATTATATAAGAACGAAACTACTTAAAAAATAAAAAAAAACCTAGCTTAGGGATCTCTAGAGAGGATTTTAGGAAAGGATTGGAGGAGATCATCATAGAAGAGAGAGAGAAGAGTTGTGAGGAATGAAAGAAGCTCCCACTTTGAATACCATGTGTCGGATCAAACCAAATACATTTGAACAGTGTCATGACTTCATGCCCATTCCTATGGTACTCAATGTGAATAATCTCATCAATAAGCCCATAAAAATCATATCCACTAGATCCCCATGTCTCACCCTTAACACAAACACTATAATTTTGTGTCGCTTTCTCTCTGCCGTAGGGTTGTGTGTGGAAACGAAAGCCATTCACAATACATCCATTGTATGATGTGCCAACTCGAATAGAACCACGGGCTAATTGCACAATGTGAGGATCTAATTTATCCTTGAAACGATCAACCTAAAAAATACTTTGTTAATATAATAACATAACTGCTGAGCAAATACAAACACAACACATTTAAGTACATAAAAATTATCACTCATGATACTCACGTATGATAAGAACCATGGGATAAAATGTTCATCTCGATAACTTTGTAATTGAATTTCATTGAATTGGGGAAATCTTGTCGATATATAAGAGTCAAAGTGCCTGAAATAATATTTATCTATAAATGAATTAAAGAAATCCGATTGAAAGAAAAAAATCGTAACACTTGTCAACATTGTATGGAAACTAACAATTGGTGTAATCTTATTGCAGTTCTACAAAGTGTAAATGTGCACTTGATGTCTCTCAGCGGGATTTAGTAAACGTTGTCGCCAGTGGTTAGGTATATTACAACATCTTGCATTGAAAATATACGGTAATTGACCTTTAACATGAGCCATAGGTAGATCGATGTCATCATTTCGTGGCACTTTGTTTAATCTTGTAGGAATATTTGATTCAAAGTAATGGCTACAGAATGTAGACATTTCCTGGACCAAATATGCTTCGACAATTGAACCTTCAATTGCAACTTTATTTCGAGCCTTTCACTTCAACGACCGCATGAGTCTGCTAGGTTAAAAAAAAAAGAACAATTATTGACATATAATACCCATAAATTATTGACATATAATATATGAAAAATAATGATAGAAATATGAATGTAAAACCAAAAATTACCTTTCAAACGGATACATCCATCAAAATTTAACTGGACCATACAACTTTGCCTTATGAGGGAGGTGGATGACAAGATATTCCATCGAATTAAAAAAAGCAGGAAGGAATATCTTTTCTAGCTTACATATGGTAACCACTATATTCTACTCCAATTGTTGTGTGTCATCAAATCAAATCCTATTTGTATATAATATTCTAAAAAATGAACAAAGTTCAGAAATTGTCTCCAATATAGGGCTTGGCATATACCTACATAATGCAATAAAAAGCAACCTCTGCATAAATACATGAAAATCGTAGCTCTTAAGGTTATAGAATGTACTGTCACTCAAGTTAACCGTACGACCCAAGTTTGAGGCATACCCATCAAGCATCTTTATCGTTCTCAGCCACAAAGTAACTTCTCTTACATGTTCCCAACTCAAAGTATAAGATGCTTTTGGTTTCACACAATTTTCCCTAACATTTTGTAAATGTAGTTCACGACGCATATTTTTTAACTCCTCAAGCGAAAGGCGACAATTCGAATTATCTTTTTTTCCCCCCATATATCCATAACAATATTGAAAATATTCTCAAAAAAAAAAATTCAATATGTATGACATCCAAATTATGGCGAACTAGCGGATGGTTCTAATATGGTAACTCCCAGAATATACACCCCTTTAACCAATTATACCATTCTCCAAACCTGGCAACTCGGTGTTTATCATATGCATAGCCAAATGGAGGAAAACAATAGCCAACCAAACATATCATCAATTTCCTCACTTGACTTATATGGACTAGTGACAACACTAACTTTATGCCTTGGGATGAATGATGTTACATTTGAATGGAATGTGTGATTCTACGGTAAAAACACCCTATGACAATCAAACCAACATGGCTTTCTGCATTTCTTCAACATAAATGTCTCAATTTCATCCATTCAATATGGGCACGCAAGCTTACCGTGGGTACTCCAGCTCGAAAGGTTTCCTAGTGCAGGAAAATCACTAATTGTCCAGAATAAACATGCCTTCATAACAAAATTCTGTTATCGAAAACTGTCCCATGTAATAACCCATTCTAACCATAAAGTTTTGAGCTCCTTAATCAATGGTTGTAAAAATACATCAATGTTGGGTCCTGGTGCTCTAGGACTAGGAATTAGGAGACTCATAAAAATGAAGAGTTCTTTCATACACAGATCTGGCGAAAGATTCGAAACAACTATAAAGATCGGTCATATCGTGTATGTTCAACCAATAGCATTATTCGGGTTAAATCCATCGGTACATAATCTGAGCCTAACATTTTTTATTTCAGTAGCGAATGATGGGAATGTTCGGTCTACATGCCTCCATGTTTCAGACTGACATGGGTGACCCATACTACCATCATTGCATGGTCTATTATAAGTATGCCAAGTCATGTGAGTCGTTGTTTTCTATGACATGCACAAGAACTTCAGCCTACTAGTTATTGGTAGGTATCGCAACATTTTGTGGGAATCAACTTCCTTCTTCTAGAGGCTACTCTTTCTTTAAATCTACTACTCCCACATTCACGGCAATGTGTTAATTTCTCATCTTTCTGATAGAATAGCATACGGTTATTCTCACAAGCAAGAATTTTTATATACGGCTTCCCAAGTCCTTTTGTGAGTTGTTTCACATCATATAGTATGTCTGCGATTCTATTAGTTTCAGACAATATTTCTTTCATAAGCTCTCACACTCGATCAAAACAATGGACCATCATATTAAACTCGCTTTTGCATCTTAATAATTGGGTCATTGCAGACAATCGTGTATGTTTAGTGCACTTATCCCACAACAGTGCATTTGCAATATCCAAAAAATTATAAAATTGTTGTGCAGTCGGATTAGGTAACCTCTCTCTCATTTGAGATACATCAAACATATTATCATTATTATCACTGATGTTATCAAATTCTTCGACATCAGCATCGATAAACTCTTCATCTACCAACATTCTTTCACTTTTTCTAGATCTTACATTCGATGATAATGGACCAATTGATTCACATACCATCTATTTATATGCATTTACACTACTTGATTCCCCACTTATTGCTCCATATGAGTGTGATGGAAAATAGGTACGGGCCATATTGAAATTGTGCAAACTGTTATTATCTTGTTCATTATGAGTGCCATATGTAATAGTTCGACGTAAATCCATATCGATACAAATGCTCTTATTTTCGCTTCTATTCTATAAAATCTATTGTTACATTTGCGACAAGGGTATTTAATCATTTCTGATTCCATCCTACTGTAAGCAAACTGTAAAAACTCATGAACACCAGCCATAAATCTTGGATTCATATACCCATCTACATCTGTCCTTTGGTACATCCACTCATGTTCATTACTAGCCATTTGGTTCCCTTGTAAAACAAATAGTAAAAACCCTTAACATAAATACGTAATAAATATATTATATTCATATAATATAAATAAAGTGATAGTGTAAATGAATTGCTTATATATGTCATGCATGCATGTCAACTTTCCATTACTAAACCACCTGCTCTATTAAGGTAAGGGTCCTACTCCATTAAAAGTTGCATAAGCAGTAAAGCATTTTAACTATGTTCCATTTTAGTAGCATTTTATGTAAATTTCGGCAGTATTTCACTTCAATTCCTGTTCACAGCATTTCTAAATAATATCTAATTATTAAGAAACACACAACGGGAACAATTTGGGAAACAGTTTACCAAAATTTACAAACTGCTAATATGAAAGGAACACATTAACTGCAATACTGCTTATTCAACTTGCAACTGTCCAACTTGGACAATCCATGATTATGTTAATCACAAATATAACTTAATCCAATACATTTTGTTTACCCACAATCTGACTCGGACTAATATTATATTTGTCGTCAACATAATCATGAATGGAGAATCTAACGTTTAATGAATAAATACTTATTATGCAACAACATATTGTCTTATACGTTAGCTACCTAAAATAAGATAACTGTATCTTCTAAAAAACAAGTAATTACTATATATCTAAATCACTAACTTTTAAATTACTTTGAAACACCTCAATTGAGCTAAAGAAGAAATTGAAATAGAAACCAAAATGGATGCCGAAAGAGTAGTTGAGACAGATTGGAGAAGAGGGAGGGGAAGGTATTTATTAGCAAAATCTGTAGCAAAATTATAGGATATAAATAAAAAGTCAAATGGCATGAATTGTGTAACGAATATGTAGTAACTAACATCACAATAACGTAGGAAAAATAAACTGTAGGAAAATAGAAAGAATACAACTCCAACATTTTTAAGACACCCATATCCTCATTTGTCTCAAAAGCGTAGGAAAACATATTTGCAGGAAAAGTGTCGGATAGGGTGTCTAACGCTTTTCCTATAGTTGTGGTCCCTACTCATCTAATTCGCATGAAAAGCGTTGGACTCTTTAGTGCCACAATTTCCCGCCATCTTATGCTAACACTTATGCTACGGTTTTATCTGTCACAATTTTATTGCAGGAAAACCATCGGATAGATTCCATATTGACCAGAGCCTCTGACGCCCAAGTTAGTTTTTTGAGAGGTGAAGGAAAGAGAGCACTCAAGGGTTTAGTGGCCTTGCCTGTTCGTATCCTCTCAACTGACTGACCAACCGTTTGCAAGGGGCTGCTCTTTGGTATTTATAGAAGTGTCTGGCCCGTTCAGATCGTGACACGTGTTCGGTCAGATCTGCTGTGTACCTTTGGACAAAGGGAACAAGTAGCTGTTTGTAGGCTCCCTTGAGCCTTGGTCCGAGACAGGTTGTGACAAGGCCTGGGTGGCGTCGACGTGTCAGAGTGTCGTTTGAGGTGACATGGTGCGTCTGTGGGCGATGTGTCAGAGGCTCCTTAAATGCTCTTGCCGTGCTCCCGATGTCCTTTGGGCGAGGTCGTTCTCTGGGACGAACACCCTTCTTCGGGAGTTATGTTCGCAGTTCGGGGCGCTGCCTAGCTCGTAGGTTCCGCCTTCGGGAAATCCTCTCTTGCTTGCGGTAGCTGGTTCTTCTATCCCGAAGGCGATCCGTTTAATCTCCCGAGGGGGCTGTCTGCACCTTTGGAGCTCTTTGGGGTACTAGGCTAAATCCCGAGTTCGAGGCACTGGAATTTGCCTAGTCCGAGGTCAGTACTAGTGCCTCCCTCGGATGGTGCCAGGCTTCCCGAGCATGCTTTTGATAGGAGGTACGTTCTAGGAGAGGCGATAGTCCTTCGGCTATCACATGCCCCCCCTAGAAGCCGAAGTAGGGACTTTGGCTTTTGTCAGCTTTTAGAGGGTACCCTTCGGGGCTTTATGCATGGTACCTGTGCCGAAGATACACCTTCTGTCCGTAGACGTAGCACAGACTGTCTCTTGGTGTCTCCGAGGTAACCTATTTTCTATAGTCTTTGTAAGTCACTGAAACGTCTCGTCTCGTGACCAGGCGTGTCAGTCTGGGGCGGCGTGCTATTCGTCAGAAAGCGTGTTCCTTATTTGGCGTGGTTGCTGACACGTGGCACGCCATCATTGGAGAGGGTTACATCGGTTACAGCGGGCGCGTCTTTTTATGCAGAATGGGCAATTATGGCTACGATTCGCCTTCGCACAGCACTTATGACATCGATTCGCCTACCCTTCCTCGGTCTATATATACCCTTAATCCTTCATAACCCCCTTTTGCTTTTGCTTTTGCTTTTGCTCTCGCTTTTGCTCTCTTCTGTCTCTCAACTGCCGCAGTGTTTTTCCTGCTCTCTTACGGCGGTGCTTTTTGACAGAGTGGCTTTCCGGCAATCATTTCACGACGGCGTCCTCAAATCCGGATTTTGGCAAAACGTTTGGTGGGTTTTAGCTTCCAGTTTCTTCTGTTTTTCCAAATTTTTTCTTCGAAATAGCTTTTTGCCTTTTCCCGAACTCGGTTTTTTGCCAGTCATGCCTATTCCCGAAAGCTGGGAACCCCTTCTTTCTCACCCCTGCTGCACTACTTCTGCAAAACTTAAAAAATGGAAAAAGAAGTTCTTCCTTCCTTCCTACGTCACTACGAGGTTGCCTCGTTCGGACCAATATAGCTTTTCAAACCGTAGTGACGAGGTTACTGTTTTCCGTGCCCAACTGAAGGCCGGACTTCGGTATCCTCCGCCGAAGATGGTTTGCGATTTCTGCGATTTCCATCGCATTGCCGTAAACCAACTTCCGCCGAACTCGTACTGCTATTTCAATGCTTTTCTTTGTATGTGTGGTGTCTTCGGTATAGAGCCACACTTTGTCATTTTTCTGCAGTACTACAAGCTCTTCGTGATCCCAAAGGGTGGCTTCTATTTCATGCTACCTCGGGGGTCAGGGAGCAAAAAATACAAGTTCACCTTTGCCAACAAGGACAGCTGGCGAGGGTGGCAACAGAAATTCTTTTTTATGAAGAAGGAGGAGGCCTGGTCGTACGTCCCGACGAAGTGGGCTCAGGGAAAGCTCGTGATGGATGTCGTTGACCCGAAGATGCTGTTAACTCCCGAGTTAACACCCATTTTTGCGGACTTTGACAAGCGCATCCGAGCGGTCTCTGACTGGGATTCCGAGGTCCCACCGCGCCCCCTTTACCCCTTTCCAATTAACTGGAAGTTGATGACCGAAGAAGTCCTTCGGGAGTTGAAGGTGGTAAAGGAGCACGAAACGGACCTCGAGATGCCGGCTCCTGCCATTGCTGGGAAGGACTCCTGGCTGGTAAAACTTCTTCAGGAGGACATTACTTATGCCGATTTTTTCGAAAGTAAGTCATCTCCTAGTCCCCTTGTTTTAATTTCATCTTGGACTTACGCTGATGTTTTCTCTCTTTTTCAGAGATGGGCGACGATACTGCTGCCTATTACCGATCGCTTTTCGTCGGGCAAGCCGAGAAAGGTGAACAAACAAAGAAGGCTGCCTCCCGAAGACGGAAGGCGGCTGGCGGGGGGCCTCCGGCGGCCAAGCGATCGAAGAAGACCGTGCCCCCTCCTATGCCGGAGATTTCCGAGGAGGTGGGCGAGGAGCCCGAGGTAACCGTTGCTGCACCTTCGACCGAGGTCGGTGCAGATGTCGCTCCTTCAAGCCCTAATTCGGCGGCTCTTCTGGACGCTTTGGTGGAAGCCCCTTCTGCCGAAGATCGCCGCAAGAGGAAAGGGAAGGAGATTTCTTCTGAGGGGGCCCTGGATTCTGGCGACGACGTTGCCGAAGTGCCACCAGGTTTGATGCCTTAGACACTCAGTTTCTGAATTTTTTGGCAGCTACTTGTGTTTGACAATTTTTCTGCTTTTGTCGTGCAGAGGAGATTCTTCCTCCGGATTGGGTTGCCGAGCACGCCCGGAAGCGGGCCCTTCGGGATGCCCATATCCCGAAGGGGAAGATTCCGAAGGAGCCATTTTGGTCTTTTACGGAGGACATGGACATGTACTCCGAAGATTGCCCGCTAATGGCCAAGGAGATTGCAAAGGGGGTTCTTACTGAAGCTTCTTTCAGGGCCCTTGCGGGGGCTCATCCGGATGATGACTCCCTCGCCGCGAAGCTTTCCGAGCACGCCGCCCAGGTGTGTTTCTCACCTTGCCCTTTTCTTTTTTTTTTTTTTTTGGTCTCTGATTTCTTCTAAGTATTTGCCTTTCCTTTTTTGCCTTGTCTCATTCTTGCCTCTGTTTTTCTGCAGCTGCTGGGATATGCCGGATTCCTCAGAGTTCGGGTGGCGAGGCAGGGGATGTACCGGGCCGCCGCTTCAAAGACTATAGAACAATACAAGACCCAGTGCTCGGACCTGCTCACTCGGAACACTCAGCTGGCCCAGACTTCGGCGTCAGAGATTGCTGCCCTTCGGGAGGAGTTTGCGAAGGAAAAAGAAGAACTTATAAAGGACTCCTCCCAGAAGATTTCCGACCTCGGCGGAAAAGTGGCGGAGCTGACTTCGGTTAATGAGGCACTTCAAAAGGAGAAGTCGGATTCTGCGGCTCTTCTGGCGAAGGCGGAGGCCGAGAAAGCCGCACTTCAAGCCGAGGTCGATTCTTCGAAGAAGGGGAAGGATGAGTCGAGGAAAAAGAAGGTGAAGGCGTTAAGGAAAAAGGTTGAAGACCTGGAGAAGGAGCTTAATGATCTTGGGGTCGAGAAGAGGAAATCCGACGAGATGACCAAAGTTGGTTTTCAAGACGGGTTTTGTCTCGTTCGTCATCAAGTTCTTCTGAGGTTTCCAGATCTCGACCTTTCTTTCCTGGAGGCCCTAAATATTCCTGAGGGACCTCGGTGGTCTTGGTCCAAGCTCGAGCACTTGAACCTGCCTCAGACTCTTCCGGCGCGGGTGGTGGTGGAAAAGGATGCAGGGGCTAGTGGCTCCCGGGACGCCGAGAATCCCTAATTTATCTCAGGCCCCTTCTGCCTTCTTTTTCTCCTTCCTTGTACTCTTTCTTTCTTGGTAGTCCTTCTTCTTTGTAAACCGATCTTGTCTGTTAATAAAGACTTTTTTCTTTCCTGTAAGAAATTTTGGCTAAGTCTTTTTTGTGAGATTGTTCATTCCTTTTTGCCCCGAACGCGTTTGCTCAAGAGACTTCGGAAGATTAGATCGGTTCTCTGTGAGCCTTTGTATTTAGAAATTCTCGCAAGGTTTTACATTTCCTATTGTCCCGAACATGCTTGCTCGAGGGACTTCAGGAAATCACACCCATGCTTATTCTGGCGACCATCTTCGCGGAATTTTAGTATATCTTTTGTTCAAGAATCTTTCTTTCAGAAGCCCGTGTAGCTAGAAAATTTTTCTAACTTTGTACAATGTAAACCCTTTCGTCAAGATTCTAAGCATAGAACTTTTTCAAGGCATCTGAATGCCAAGTGTTTTTTAATTCCACGCCTTCGGCGTCACCGAGCTTGTACACCCCTCTTCGTACTTCGGCAAGAACCAGATAAGGTCCCTCCCAATTCGCGCGAAGTACGCCGTGTGATGGCCTCCGGGGTGCGAATTCCGCCTTTCGGAGAACGAGATCACCCTTTTTTATTCCTTTTGGCCTAGCTCGCAAGTTTATAGCGGCGGCCACTCTTTGCTGGAAAGCTTTCCTTCTTAGTTCCGCTATTTCTCTATGTTCGCCGACGAGGTCGAGCTTGGTTCTTAAGCCGAGGTCATTTCCACTTTCATCAAATACCTGCACTCGTATTGATGGTCGCACTACCTCTATTGGGATTATGGCCTCCGTACCGAAGACGAGCGAGAAAGGAGTTTCCCCTGTAGCCCTTCGGGGCGTTGTTCGGTAGCTCCATAGTACGCTTTGGAGTTCTCCTGGCCATTTCCCTTTTGCCTCCCCCAGTCTCTTTTTCAGACCATCTTTTATGGTCCTGTTAGATACTTCCACCTGCCCATTGCTTTGGGGGTGAGCTACCGGGGCGAAGTGCATCTTTGTTCCGAGGTTGCTGATAAACTCTTGGAACCCTTTGTCTATGAACTGGGATCCGTTATCAGCCACTAGTACCCTCGGTATGTCGAATCTGCATACTATGTTTTTCCACACGAACTTGCGCACTTCTCTTGCCGAGATAGTCGTCAAAGGTTCTGCCTCGACCCATTTAGAGAAATAGTCTACTGCGACTACGCAGAACTTCACGCCCCCAGGCGCTGTCGGGAGCGGCCCGATAAGGTCTATGCCCCAAACTGCGAAGGGCCAGGGATAGTTTGCCGAAGTCACCAGCTCCGAGGGTGTTCTCTGGATTTTTGCATGTCTTTGGCAATTACCACATTTCTGGACGAACCGCCTAGCGTCTTTCCTCAGGGTAGGCCAAAAGTATCCTTGGCGAAGTATCACCGCTGCCAGGGCGTCGGTTCCGATGTGCGAACCACAAGCGCCTTCGTGAACTTCTTGGAGGATTATTTCAATATCCTCTTCGCCAACACACCTCTGTAGCGGATTTGCATATCCCTGCCGATATAGCTCTTCTCCAATCAGAAAGAAACGACCGGAGCGTCTCCGCACTTTTGCTGCTTCATTGGGGTCTTCGGGGAGCGTATTGGTTTCGAGATATGTTTTTATTGGGTCTTTCCAGCTTCTTCCCGAAGTCATTATGCTCAGCACTGTAATGCTCGGCTGGCTTAGCACCTCAGTATATGCTTTTGATTTTGCCAATTCATCTGCCTCAGCGTTATGTCTGTGAGGCACGCTCTCGATTCGCACGGTGTCGAATTCTCGAATAAGCTTCGTTACTAATTCATGGTATTTTTCCAGTGTTGGATCCTTCGCCCCGTAGTCCCCTGCTGTTTGCCGAACTACTAGCTGGGAATCGCTATGGGCTTTCAAGTTTCTGACACCAATTTTTCTGGCCAGGCGCAAGCCCGCTATGAGAGCTTCATATTCAGCCATATTGTTGGTGACATTGAAGCTGAACTTAATGGCCTTCATTACTTCCAGGCCTTCGGGGCCTTTAATGATCACCCCTGCTCCTTGGTGCTCGGCGCCCGAGGCACCATCAACGTACAAGGCCCATTCTGGCTCATTTCGTCGGGACTTGGGTGGCTGTCCTCGGTAATGGGGACCTCGGCAATGAAATCTGCCAAGGCTTGAGCTTTTATGGCTTTCCGAGGTTCATAAGTGATGTCGTGTTCGCCAAGCTCTATACACCATTTGGAGAGCCTTCCCGAATGGTCAACCTTCTTCATGACGTCCCGCAGGGGTAAACTACTTCGGACGATGATGGGGTGAGCCTGAAAATATGGTCGTAGCCTTCTTCCTTCCAGGACCAAGGCATATATAGCTTTCTGTAACAAAGGATATCTGATTTCGGCGCCATGCCCAAGCTCTATACACCATTTGGAGAGCCTTCCCGAATGGTCAACCTTCTTCATGACGTCCCGCAGGAGTAAACTACTTCGGACGATGATGGGGTGATCCTGAAAATATGGTCGTAGACTTCTTCCTGCCAGGACCAAGGCATATATAGCTTTCTGTAACAAAGGATATCTGATTTCGGCGCCATGCAGGGACTTGCTCACATAGTAGACTGGCCACTGCTTCGCCCCTTCCTCTTTCACAAGGACTGAGCTTACTGCTTTTTCTGTGACGGCGAGGTACAACACAAGAGGTTCTCTTTCGCGGGGCTATTGCAAAGTGGGCAGGTGAGCCAAGTAGATTTTGAGTTCTTCCCAAGCTTTTTGGCAGTCCTCATTCCAAGGACGATCATTACTCTCGAGGTCGTCCTCCCTTTTTGCTACCTTAGTGAGGACTTTGAAGAATGCTCGACACCGGTCTCCATATCTGGAAATAAATCTGCTAAGGGAGGTTATTCTTCCAGCAAGTCTCTGCACATCTTTTATTGTGGCAGGAGTTCGGAATTCCAACAGAGCCTTAATTTTTTCTGGGTTAGCATCAATGCCTCTTTCTGATACCATGTACCCAAGGAACTTTCCCGAAGTTACCCCGAAGGTGCACTTCTCAGGGTTAAGGCGAATTCCGAAGGTCCTGAGCTGGTGAAAAGTTTCCCTTAGGTCTGTGACATGGTCTACAGGCAGCTTGCTTTTAACTATCATGTCATCTACGTACACTTCCATGTTCCTCCCTATTTGGTCATTAAAGACCTTGCTCATCAACCTCTGGTAGGTGGCTCCTGCGTTTTTGAGCCCGAAAGGCATCCTGGTGTAACAGTATGTCCCCCCCTCGGTGATGAAGGCTGTTTTTTCTTCGTCTTAGGGGTCCATCTTTATTTGATGGTAGCCGCTGAAGGCGTCTAGGAAACTTAGGAGCCCGTATTCGGCAGTTGAATCTACCAGTTGATCTATTGGCGGGAGAGGATATGAATCTTTTGGGCAAGCATTGTTCAGGTTTCTGAAGTCGATGCACATCCGAAGTTTGTTGCTTCCTTCTTTTGTGGCGATCACCACATTGCTTAGCCATTCGGGGTACTTGACCTCCCTGATTACATCTGCCTCCAATAAACGTTGGACTTCGGTTTTGACGAAGTCATTTTTATGGGCTGAGATGCCTCGTTTCTTTTGCCGGACAGGCTTTGCTTCCGGACTTACTTTGAGGCTATGTTGTATTACGCGCGGATTTACCCCCGGCCTGTCTTTCGGCGAGTAGGCGAACAGGTCTTTATTCATTACCAGAAAGGATACAAGTTTTTTCTTATCTCCTTCGGACAAGTTTTTTCCTATTTGGGTACTTCGTCCTGGGATAAGTTCCACTTCTTCCATTTCCACCTTGCCAGAAACTTCTTTCTCGCCATTTTTTGACTTTGAAGCCCCTTCTTCTACAGCTTGTGTGAAATTGTTTGCTGGGGCTTTTCGGGCTTTGACGAACACCTTTCTTACTTCGCCCTGATCTATGAAGATTTCTGCGTCTCCTTCCTTGGTGGCGAAAGTGACAGTCAAATGTCTCACGTCAGGGCGAATGTGCAGATTTCCCTGCGTCTGCCTTCCAAGGATGGCGTTGTATGATGAGGGGACATCCATGACGATGAACCTCGCCATCGTCGAGGCAAACAACTCAGCTGCTCCTTTGACCGAAGTCCCTCTCATCATTAATGGAAGGTCGATCCACCCGAGGACGGGTAACTCGGAAGGTCCTACCCCGAAGGTCGGTGAAGTGACAGGCCTGAGATCATTGATGGATATGCCTAAGCTCGGCAGCAGTTGTGAAAATAGGACGTCAGCGTTTGATCCGTCATCAAGCAATACCCTTTTGACATCCCAGTTTCCAATTCTTGCCATGATCAGCATCCCAGTTTCCAATTCTTGCCATGATCAGGAGTGGGTCGTCGTGAGGGAAGACGACTGTGGAACCATCTTATCGGGATACCTTCTTCGCTGGACTTTGATAGTCCATGACAGCTATTTCCCTGGCCTTCCTTTTTCTTTCCGAGGATGGGAGCCCCGTCGTGATTGTTTGTATGACTCCCGCAGAGGGTGGAGGGCGCCTCTTCGGACTTCGGTTTCTCCGCCTGTCGGAGTCGTAGTCCTCATCTTCTACCTTTCCTTCCTCCTCTTTCCTCCCCTTCGGGGAAGGCAGGCGTAGGTACCGCCGAAGTTGGCCTTGCTTTATCAGCGATTCAATATACTTCTTCAGCTGGAAGCAATCCTCGGTGTCGTGGCCATGATCGCGATGAAATTGGCAGAACTTCTTCATGTTTTTTCTATTTTCAGCAGTCATGGCCCTTGGCCTCTGAACTTGTGTTCCCTGCCTTTCCAGAGTCATGAGGATGTTGGTCCTCGTGGTGTTCAGCGCTGTGAAGTTCTGGGGTTTCCTTCCTCGCATTCTCCGAGGTCGGGGTGGCTGGTCGGTCGGATATCGTGCCTGCTGGCTGGACCCCTCGCCACGGGTGTGCTCGGGCCTGGGTCCGCCCATTCTTAGTTCTTCGGCCGTCATGTGCTGTTCGGCCCGTCGGTAGAATTCGCCCAGTGTGTTTGGAGGGTCCTTGGAGAATTCATAGAAGAGTTGAGAATCCCTCCGAAGGCCCCTTGTCATGGCGAGGATGCGTATTTCGGGCCGAAAGTCTGGGACACTTAAGGCCTCTCTGTTGAACCTCTCGACATAGTCGCGTATAGTTTCTCCGCTTCTTTGCGCTATGTCGAACATTTGAACAGGCATCTTCGCCGTCGGGCGACTCCCGATGAACTGTTGCGTGAAGGCTGTTGACAACTCCTGGAACTCTCCAATGATTCCTGGAGCCAAGGAGTTGTACCACGCGGTTGCTGGCCCCGAGAGGGTGACCTCGAAGCATTTGCACAAGGTGGCGTCGTTCGCACTGTGCATCATCATGCTGCGTCTGTACTTCATCAGGTGGGCTTGTGGGTTGGTTCGACCATCGTATGTCTCTAGCCGAGGTACCCTGAAGTCACCTGGCATAGCTGCCTCGACCACAGCTCGGGTGAAAGGAGACTGATCCCCATAATAAGACTCAGACAGTCTGGCCCAAGCTGGCTTGCGAGCCACCTGCCTCTCGACTCTGTCCAGCCTTGCCAATATTTTTTCCATGAGGGCGGTGGCGCTAGGTTCTTCCTCAGGTGGAGGAGATTGGCGGCGCCTCTTCGGAGAATGGCTTCGTCGTCGGGGAGAAGGTGACCTCGTCTTAGGCAAAGGGCTCATTCGGCGTGGAATTTTGGGTTGGTTGGGCCTCGTTTGCCCTGGAAGGCGTGCCCCGAGGGGCATATTTTCTGTTGAAGACTCCTCACGTGGGTCTTCACTCCCCGAACTGCGGCGAACTGCTTTGGGGCTTCTTTCCCGAGGGCGTACCGGTGAAAGAGACCTTTGGGTTTGAGCTTGTTGTGGCCATCTTCTGTCTATCTGTTGTGTCATTTCAGCCACAACAGAGCGTTGGAAGTCACGGAGGAAGCTTATGGTTATGACCAGAGGACGTTCTTCCTCGGGCGTGGAAGTCCCTGGAAGAGTTTGCTCAGCAGCCGGTTGGACTTCAGGCGCGGACGGGGACTTCAGGAGTCCTTTGTCCTTAGAATGCCGAGTCTCAACGACGGCAACCTGAGGGTGGGTTCCCACAGACGGCGCCAAATGATGTCCGGAGACATCTTCGCTGGAGGACATGGTGGTTTCTGGAGGGACTTCCTGAAGAGGAGAACGCCCGGAGTGTTGGTTTCCCAGGGAGAGGTACCTGAAAAGCTCAAAAGGAAAGGTTAGGAGGTCCCCGAGATGTTTTTCCGGGGAGGAACCTCCGACGCCCAAGTCAGTTTTCTAAGAGGTGAAGGGAAAATAGCACTCAAGGGTTTAGTGGTCTTGCCTGTTCGTATCCTCTCAACTGACTGACCAATCAACCAACCAACCGTTTGCAAGGAGCTGCTCTTTGGTATTTATAGAAGTGTTTGACCCGTTCAGATCGTGACACGTGTTTGGTCAGATCTGCTGTGTACCTCTGGGCATAGGGGACAAGTAGCTGTTTGTAGGCTCCCTCGAGCCTTGGCCCGAGACAGGTTGTGAACGATCACCCTTCTTCGGGAGTTATGTTCGCAGTTCGGGGAGCTGCCTAGCTCGGAGGTTCCGCCTTCGGGCAATCCTCTCCTGCTTGCGGTAGCTGGTTCTTCTATCCCGAAGGCGATCCGTTTAATCCCCCGAGGGGGCTGTCTGCACCTTTGGAGTTCCCTGGGGTACTAGGCTAAATCCCGAGTTCAAGGCACTGGGATTCGTCTAGTCCGAGGTCAGTACTGGTGCCTCCCTCGGATGGTTTGGAGCCTCTAGGGTACTTGGCTAAATCCCGAGTTCGAGGCACTGGAATTCACCCAGTCAGAGGTCAGTACTAGCACCTCCCTCGGATGGTGCCAGGTTTCCCGAGCATGCTTTTGGTAGGAGGTACGTTCTAGGAGAGGCGATAGTCTTTCGCGGATATCAAGTCTTGTTAGAAAATGGTCCTCATGGTTGTAGTGTTTGATGGTGAGGCAGCAAGAAGGGTGGAGGGCAAATAGCGATCCAGAGGTGAACAATGAGATCAAAGATCATGGAGGTGCGTGACAATTTAATGAGATCAGAGAGGCACACAAAACAATGTTGCCTTTGTGGTAGTTTAAAACTTACATTATTATATATATATATATAATATACTATATATCTATATATATATATATATGCCGTTGAATTATAAGTTGTGGGAAATTGAGGGGGGAAACCCCCCGTGGTTGAATATATTGATGAAAGGATTTGTTGGGTTTTACGTGCCTTAAATTTAAAACCTTGAGGACCTGGCATGTAGCTTGTCGCATTGTTTTTAGTATTTTGGAAATCTTGTCCGAATCTTAATTTAGGTGGAGAAACTAGCCGCCCCAAAATTTCATTTTCTTTTTTAATTTCGAGTTGGCCTCGTGTGTTTTATATTAAAGTACTTAGTTATCATCGCAACATATTACTGTGAAATATAACAATATACATGATTTGAAATGATGAATATCTTTTTGCAATTAAATAATAATTCACTAAAAAAATGTCATCTCTTATTAGCAGATATTTCACTTGTGTTGTAAGATCGATAAAGATTTTTTATTTATAAAAATTTATTAGAATTTTAGTAATTCTTGACCAAATTACTTTGTTAAATCATAGGGCCTTTTTAAATAACTTATATGACATAAACTCAATCATTAATGACACAAAGATATGACCAACAACTCAAAATTATGTTCAATTTATGTTTAATCAATTAAAAACAGTTTAACAATTAAATTAATAAAGATAAAAAAGAAAAGAAAAAAGTAAAAAAATACATTGACCACAAGAAGTTTGATGCCCAAGAGAGGAAGTGAAGGAACTTCATTTATTAAGAGTTTAATAACTGACTTAATAACTGGAAAAAAAAAATAAAAATGGTTTAGCTCAAAAAATAACTAATGTTTTACTTTAGCAAATAGTATATAAAAAAAATTAAAAAAAAGTTGAGACCAGGAAAGTACATAGAACGAATCACTAATTAAGTGTTATTAAGTCTCTGAGTAGAACACTT
>SMDT01000902.1:0-125417 GCA_005392925.1 Aquilaria sinensis | reverse complement strand
TAAAAGGCTATGCATCTTTGCGATACCAAATAAAGAAAAGAGAATCAGGTCAAGCCAAAATTTTCTAGGTAAACCAAGATAATCCTAGAGAAATAACTTATATGTAATTGGTAAAAAAGACTAGATAAAGGACAAGATAAATAAAAGAAATAGAATACGATTGTCTTGATCTATTATTCATAAATGTCTCATCATCTAAGTTTAAACCACCTTTTGCATCTCGCTTGATATTCTTGTAGGCACCAATTTCAAGAATAGGCAACCTAAATCTGTCTACCATAAAGTATTGCATGAACTAGATGGTGTTCCTGTTGATGGTAGTAAAAGAATTTTGGAGAGGAGAAATAATTGTGAGAGTAGTCAAAGATAATCAAGTGAAATAATTGTGTAAAATTAACCTGTTAGAACTAGATTGACATCCAAATTTGGCCGGATACATGGAGGACAGAGGAGAAGAAACAACAAGCCACGTATAATTCACTAAAGAGGAAGTCAACTAGCGCCCCCGGGTTTAGTTGATTTCATCAGATTCACTCATGGACTATTTATTAAAATAAAAATTTTACCTATAAAATCTAAAAAAAATTAAATAAAACTATCAATCTGTATTTTCACTTTAGAGGTTCTTTTGTAAATTACCTAAGATAAGATTGCCTCATCTCATGATCTCATCTCCACCATTTCAAGGAAAAAAACATAATACGATGAGAAAAAGTGCAATCGAAGTAAAGACACAGAAAATGATATCTTACAAACCAATGACAGCATAAGACTTTAAGAGACAATAGAGACATTAAACTGGCCACAAAAAGGCTATTTGTTCCTGTGACACTAAATGATTGGAAGAAAATTAGATCAAGCCAAACCTTCCAAGTAAGTTAGAATAAACTTGGAGTGCAAAGCTCATAAATAACTTGAACAAAGCCAGACCAAGCCAATAGCCACTAAGGAGTGATGGAACCAACTAGGCACCAGAAGTCCGAACAAGACTATTTACTAAAATATAAATTTTACCTATAAAATCTAAAAAAATAAAATTGAATTTATTCTGTGCAATCGCTTTCATTTCTGTTGTCAAGTGTTGAGATACCCCAGTAGAGCTGAGCTTCTGATAAACATAAAAGAAAACCTAGATTCATCGCTACCCTGTTCCAATTAAAAATCAACCTTGCAAGAGTCTCAAATTTCTTTTGAACACCAATATTTGAAGGAGATTACATCCACTATAAAATCCCATAAATAACATTGGATGAGGTCAGTCAAATAATTAAAAAAAATTGAAAGAGAATCAACCAGATCCAAACCAAACTCAGGAGTTGATTGAAAATGACAAAGAAAGATGGGCAGAGACGGTAGAAGGGAATAGGTTAAAAAAGATGAGGCTAGGCGGCTATGTTGACTATGTAAAAAAAAAAAATAGAGTTAGCTAGTTTACTAATTATATTTGAGGAAAAATTATAAAAAAACCCTTGAGGTTTAGTCTAACCTATGCTTTCGCCCACTATTTTAAAAACCTACATTTTACCTCACACTTCCTTTACACTGTCCGATAGTAACTTCTAAAACCCTAGTTTAAACTATCTGGTAACAATTATAGTAATTTTAATTTTTTTGATATTTTTTTGCAATTAGTTGGCATTTAACAAATACTTATTTGCATTTGTAGAAAGAAAAATGTATTTACAAAGAAGAAAATTTGATAATTTCAATTGCTTATTAACTGTAAAAAAATATTTCACAAAACTGAAATTACTGAAAGATGATTTTCATATATCTTAATTAGGATTTCAAAAATTATTGTTAGACAGCATAAAAGAACCAGCAAATAAAATATAGGTTTTCAAAAGTAAATGGGGCAAAGTACAGATAGGTCAAATTTGAGGGGTTATTATAAGTTTCCTATATATTTTTTCTTATAAAAAGGTACTTCATTTCAAATACTAATAAGCCAAACGACATAAGACACTAATGAACAACAAGGACATATTAACTGGATAATAAAAGGCAACGCATCTTTGCGATAGGGAATAAAGGAAAGAGAATCGGATCAAACCGCAATTTTCTAGGTAAACCAAAATATTCCTAGAGAAATAACTTATATGTAATTGATAAAAAGACCAGATAAAGGACAAAATAAATAAAAGAAATAGTATACAATTGTCTTGATCTATTATTCATAAATGTCTCATCATCTAAGTCTAAACCACTTTCTGCATCTCGTTTGATATTCTCGTAGGCACCAATTTAAAAAATAGACAACCAAAATATATCTACCATAAAACATTGTATGAACTAGATAGAGTTCCTGTTGATGGCAGTGAAACAATTTTGGAGAGGAGAAATAACTGTGAGCATAGTCAAGGATAATCAAGTGCAATGATTGTGTAAAATTAACTTGTTAGGACTAGATTGGCATCCAAATTTGGCCAGATACACGGAGGATAAAGGAGAAGAAACAACAAGCTACCTATAATTCATGAAATAGGAAGTCAACTAGCGCCCCCAGGTCTAGTCGATGAATTTATGGGCTTTATAAATACCTGGAACCACTGCATGAATCTTGGACTGTGACTAACAGTGATTGTTGGTGGGCTTTCCATGATGATAGCGAGCTTTGATATGTTTTATTTTCATCGGATAGAGGAAGTAAAGGGAGAATGATGAGGATGTTACGGAATAGGAGTGAGAGCTCAGTTTTGATTCTCGTGTAAAGAAGAAATTATCTTACCAAAAAGAATGGATAGGTCGAAGATGACGTATTATAGGAAGAGGGAGAAGAGAATGCGCTAGTTTGGTTCCTAGGATAAACTTTGGAGGGATGAAGATGGGTTTATGGAATGAAAACCAGAAGTTCTTGACTTCAAGAACAAGATGAAGCCTGGATAATTTACAGTTTTAAGTTTCTAGGATTATGTGTTTGTCTTAATTTTACCCTCAAGTTTCTTGTTCTTCCATTATAGTAATTTATTGTTATGAAAGTGAAGACCACATGGTAGTGTGGGGCCAATGGGGGTTTTTTGAAAGTGTTACGTACGCAAGT
This sequence comes from Aquilaria sinensis, assembly GCA_005392925.1. Classification (NCBI taxonomy): domain Eukaryota; kingdom Viridiplantae; phylum Streptophyta; class Magnoliopsida; order Malvales; family Thymelaeaceae; genus Aquilaria; species Aquilaria sinensis. Next base: position 122,377 of record SMDT01000902.1, on the reverse strand, counting down.
TCCATCGAAGATAATAACGAAACTGTTAGAAGGGACTGGCTGGGATGCATGGACGACAAGGTCGGAGACTTCATGATGACTTAGGTTGAGAAAGAAAACATTTTAAAATGAACATAAAAGTTAGGAAACCACGAATATATTTTACTCGAAATAGAAGTATCAATTTGTATTTAAACTTAGGAGATTCTTTTTGTAAATACAAATCATATTTTGTTGCATCATGAAGGGCCAGGTTTAAAATGGTGGTCTGTCTTGAAATGGTGCAACTTGGATATGCATATTGGAATTGACTTGCTGGTTTTCCTTAAGAATCGCCCAAAGGATTGTAGGACACAGGTTCAATTCAAAGTGTCACAAACAATATTTCAAGTATTTGCTCGGTCTACATGGATAGGAAGAAATGAAGTAGTCTTCAAAGGAAAAAGATTTGTGGCTGTATGACAATGGGTTGTCTAGTAGATGAGTTCATGAAACAGATTGATCGGACAAAACCGAAGAAGAAATCCCGAAAGTAGGCCTCACACGTTCCCCAATTTCCTGACACCATGACTTTTTCTACAGTTATCAAAATAACTATTATAATATTTTGTTTCAAAAAGAATTTCGTGCTCTACAGGTATCATTAGAGCTTTGCACTTTATGATCGCATTTTTTTAGTCAAAAACCCATTGTTTTAAGGAGTATTCAAGCCTCTAAGGTTTCTATCAATTTTATTTCCTAGTTATTTTGTGTTTCCTTAATTAGTTTGGTTTAAGATTTTTTTGTAACCTTATAAATAGGCCTTTTTTCATTATTATGACGCAGATTATTAACAATATTGAAATATTTTCAGAGTCTTTTGCTTTCTTCTACGAGTGGATTCTTGTTTTCTCTTTGATTTAGAGTGTTACTAGATCAAATTTTCATTTTTCACTACGTCATTGCAGCAAGTCGTGGCCGGTGGGCCAACCCGGCCCGGGCCCGGCCGAGCCTGGGTCTGTTTTCCCAGACCCGAGCACGGCCTACATCTAAGCAGGTTGGGCCATGGCGGGTCTGAGTTGGGCCGGGTTTATTCGATTTAAAAAAAAAATACCATTTTAATATATTTTCAATCGTTGTTTGATAGTAATTTTATGAAATATATATTTTTTTTAAAAGAAACACCACCGCCGGTGCAAATTTTATTAATAAAAAAGCCAAACAGCATTTATATAATTTGAAACGTGCCTTACACTTGAAAATGGCAAAATGTTCCATGGAAAAAAAATGAAAAGGTAAACCTTAAGATCTATGCTTAACAGCATAATCAGATCAATTACATTCTTCTAATGAAAACCTAGAATCTACTCTTGTTGGTCATCATCAGAAGAGACCTCATCATCGGAGCTTTTAATATCTTGTTTCCTTAGAGCAGCAAGCGCCCAATACCGGTTACAGACGCAAACCTCAACAGCTTCAGGTGTGAGCCTTGCTTGTTTCTCTGAGATGACTCATTTCCCTGCACTGAAGGCAGCCTCGGGGGCGACGATTGAAACCGAAACTGTCAAAATCTCTTACGCTAGTATGGATAAGATCGGGAATCTACCTCTTTTGTTCTTCCACCACTCGAGGATGTCTTCCTCATTGTTTTCAAATGAAGTACGAACATAATCATCCCATTCCGCCAATCCCGGGTTTGTAGGTCTCAGTCGTTTGAGAATACTGGCCGCTGGGTTGAACCTTGATGATGATGATGAGGAAGTGGAATGTCGGGCGGGTGTTGGCTCAGATGACCTAACCTTATCAAAATGCTTAACAGAGTAGAGTTTGTATAACTTTCTCAAATTATGGTCAGCTTCAGCAGAAATAGCAAGTGAAGAAACTTGTGGTTGACCTAAATATGTGTGATAGTATACTTCTAACAATTGCAGACAACCCGTGATTTTGAAATTTAGATCTAATGCACATGCAACAAGATAAATTTGTAGGATTTGTTGAAAATAATCAAACCATTTCTGTTGCATTGCTTGAACAGTTGGTTTCAAAAACTCATCGTCCTTGTATTGGTGGAAAACATAGACGATGTTTACAAAATATAACATTTCTTGGTGCACTGTTGGGTAATAAACTCTAGAGAAAAAGTTTGTTGCCTCATAAAATATCTAAGTAACTCAACTAACTTAAAAAAATTTTCCCAAACCTCGTCCGTTAGCGAGTCGCCTTGAACTTTTGAGTTAACAAAGCGAGTCAAAAGATTTGTCCATGGTTGAGCGTCATTTAACATTTCAAATGTGGAGTTCCATCTAGTGGGGCAATCAATTTTAAACCTTTTCCAAGAAAAATTCACCCCATTTTCAATACAAAATATATTAAATTCACAAGGCAATTTGTTCCTTGTTTTAACAAAAAGTAAAGAATTTTGAATTGGCTCAATTTGGTTTTGCAGTTGTTGTAAATCATTTTGGACACATAAATTCAAAATGTAGCACAAGCAACGAACATGAAAAAATTTTCCATCAAGCGGTGGTTTTATTTCTTTTATCAATTCTCTCATTGCCGCATCATTGTTTGAAGCATTGTCAAAAGAAATAGACAAAACTTTATCGGTAACAAAAAATTCACGCAAACTTTCAATAATGCAGTAAAAAATATTCTAACCCATATGATCAGATTCCATACATTTGAATGCAATTATCCATTTTTGAATGACCCATTCATCATCTATCCAATGAGCAGTTACACAATAATAATTTTGTTCTATTGGAGATGTCCACATATCAGACGTAAATGACAGACAATGATCAACAGTAGAAAAATATGCTTGTAAGTCACATTTCCTAGCTTCAGACAGTTTAAAGGTTTCTCTTCTAGCCGTTTGCCTGGATGTTTTTTTATAAGCAGGATTTAGATTTTCTTGGATGAATCTTTCTAAGTGTTCATCCTCAGCTTGTCTAAATGGTTTTTCAGTAATCATCATCCAATTAATTAAACCTTGCCTAACAGTTTTTGGATTAAATTGAAAAATACCTGGACCGCCAGAGCTGCCAACACCCATCAGTTGTGTTTGTCCATCGGAAATGCCGCCGATGTCTCCATGGACTTTGCTTAAGTGCCTTGTTAGCGTGCCCGTCCCGGAGTTCAATTTGTGTGCAAAATTGTTATCGTAATGTTTGCACTTGGCATACCTCGTTTCACCTTCCCAAACTTGATTGAAATGAGCACAAACAGAAGCCTTCAAATTCCCACTCTTCACTTGACTCCACTTAGGTAGCTCGCTTTTTGGCGTCGATTGGGACCTGTCGGTACTGACTTGGGTAGGTGGAATTTCCTCAACATCATCATCGGAGAATTGATCGTCAAGGCCAAGGTCATATGCAGCCATGTCGATGTTTGGATCAATGTCGGGAATTTCTTGTGAATGCGAGCCTCAATTTTTCCGGAACATACGTCCTCGGAAAAATGAACCGACCCCTGTGCCGGATGAGGAGGAGGCAACACCTTTGCCCTTGCCAGAGTTCTTCCCTCGTGAAGCCATTAGTAGAAGAAAAAAATTGAAGAGATGGAAAGATGATTAAGTCGCAATTAAGAAAATATTAGTGAAAGATTAATAAACGTGGAAAGAGATATTAGAGAGAATGAGAGAATATTGTAGGAGAAGATTGGTGTGAGGAAGTGTGGGGAGGAGGCTGCCTATTCATAGGTGAAGAAAAAATTCGTTTTCCCCAAAAAGCCCTAAAAAACTAGCCGTTATTGGATGTTGACTAAGGGTAAAAAATTCTAGGGGTCAAAAAAATTATCTGGAGTCGTTGGGGGGGGTCAGGATGTATTTTTCCCAATTTCTTTGAAAAATTTCGGCGCAGCAAGCAACGGTCAGAAAACGTTCGACCCGGCCCGACCCAGCTCGACCGGGTCGTGGGCCGGTCCGGGTTTGAGCGTGCGAATGGGCCGGGCAGTCAGTTTTGGGCTTCCTTCCTCTTTCTAGGCCTAAATTCGCGCCCACCTTCGTCCGGGTCAACTCCGTGCTGGGCCGAGCCCGGGTTTGAAACAACCGGGCTGAGTTTGACCCGAGCCGGGTCTAGGGCGGACCCGGGTCAATCCGGCCCAGTGGCCACCATTAACTGCAGCTGTGTTTTATGAAATCCAAATTGCATCCTATCTTTGGCTGAAAAGCATGAAAAGCAAGTGGCCTAAGTTTAAATGCTGATGGAGAGACTGGTGTATGGACTCTTTGTTTGCTGTAAGCTCAATTAATGAACGGAATTAGGGAATATCAGTCATGTGAATCTTGTTTGGGTTTTGATAACAGTTCCAGCTACTTGCTGGTGCCTTATAGTTGATAATTTGTAATTAGTCCTTGTCTTAATAAAATTGTTTCTAGTTGCTATTCAAAAGAGATTTGTGGCTGCATGACGTGGGTTGTCTAGTAGATGAGTTCATGAAACAGATTGATCGGATAAAACTGAAGAAGAAATCTGGAAAATAGGGCTCGTACTTTCCCCAATTTCCTGACACCATAGCTTTGCTACAGTTAGCAGAATAACTATTATAATATTTTGTTTCAAAAAGAATTTCGTGCTTTACAGGTATCACTAGAGCTTTGCACTTTGTGACCGTATTTTTTGAGTCAAAAACCCATCGTTTTGAGGAGTATTCAAGCCTCTAAAGTTTCAATCAATTTTATTTCCTAGTTATTTTATGTTTCCTTAATTAGTTTGGTTTAGGATTTTTTTATAAGCCTATAAATAGGCTTTTTCTCATTATTAAGACGCTGCCTATAAATAGGTTTCTTCTACGAATGGATTCTTGTTTTCTCTTTGATTTAGAGTGTTACTTGATCAATTTTCATTTTTCATTGCATCACTGCAGCTGTGTTTTATGAAATCCAAATCGCATCCTATCTTTGGCTGAAAAGCATGAAAAGCAAGTGGCCTAAGTTTAAATGCTGATGGAGAGACTGGTGTATGGACTCTTTGTTTGCTGTAAGCTTAATTAATTAACGGAATTAGGGAATATCAGTCATGTGAATCTTGTTTGGGTTTTGATACCTGTTCCAACTACTTGCTGGTGCCTTATAGTTGATAATTTGTAATTAGTCCTTGTCTTAATAAAACTGTTTCTAGTTGCTATTCAAAAGAGAAAAAAAGGGTTCTTTTGTAAATCACCCAAGGTAATAACAATGCAATTGAAATAAAGACATAGAAAATGAGTTAGCTAGTTCACTAATTATATTTGACGAAAAAGGAAGTCAGCTATAGTGCCTAGGTCTAGTTGATGAATTTAGTAAATTTCATAAATGGTCCCTAACCTTTACTCATTGTTTCTTTTTAGTCCCTAAACTATTGAATATTTTTTTTAGTTCTAAATCTATTAGAAATGCTTCATTTTAGCCCTAAATCTATTGAAAATATTTCATTTTAGTCCAAATTTGATGAATTTTGTTAACTCAAAGTATTTGTCTAACAAAATTTTTTTATTTTATAATTTAAACTATCCAGTAACAGTCTTATAAAAAATTTGGTCTGTATAATAAATTTTTATAGTTAATAAAAAATTCAAATCACTTTTTTTTTCTTTTTGTAAATCGAACTTATTTCATTCAGAAAGAAAAACCTACTAATTTAAACTGTCTAGTTATTGTAAAAAAAATATTAAACTATTTAAATTTTTTAAAAGACAATTACTGAATATTTAAATTAGAATTTGGAAAATTTCTGCCAGACAATTACTTTGAGTTAAAGAATTTCATCTGCTCAGGGACCAAAATGAAACAATTTTAATAGGTTTAGGACCAAAACAGAATATTCAATAAATTAGAGACTAAATTGAAACAATGAGTAAAGATTAAGCACCATTTATACAATTTACTCTTGATGAATCTATAGGCTTTATAAATTCTGTGTGTAAATAAACGGAAGTCAAAGTCAACAGAAACCATAGAGCGGTGCCAACAGATTATTCCTACCAAATTGGATGCCGCGTGTGTGAATTTGTGGATGAGATTTTTTTGTCAACTAGCGTTTTTTATAGTGTAAATAATTAAAAAATAATTCAATAAAATTTGTGTTGAGTCAAATCAGTTGACAATCTGATTTTAAGTTAATCTTGCACACATTAATATAATCATTGACTGTTACATCAGCTACATGTAGAGGTGTTCAGTGGGCCGGTCCTGACACGGCCTGGCTCGGGACCGGCTCGCTTGGAGCACGGCCCAGGCACGGCCAAGACCCGCGTTAAGCCCAGCGCCCGCTAGAAGACCGGCGGCATGTGGGCCGTTTATGGGCTTGGAAGAAGGGGGGGAGCCAAGTGGGCTCGGCATGGCCCAGGAGGCGTCAGGGCCCGGCATGGCACGACCGGCACGGGACCGGCACGGGACCGGCACGGCACGGCGGCGGCGCAACGGTCAGGCCATCCCCAACATTCCGAAAATTTTCAAAAAAAAAGGGCAAATTACACGTTTGGTCCTTCTAACGGTTGGCAGCGTTTTTTGGACCCCAGAAATTACATTTTTGCCCCCTCCAACAACTATTTTGTAAGGGTTTTTTAGGCAAAAAAAAAAAAAAAAAGGCCTTCCCCTATAAATAGGGAGGCCATTTCCACCATTTCTTCACACCAATCTTAGCAATCTCTCATTCTCTACTAATATATTCTCTCATTTCTTTCAAGCAGTCAATATTATTTTCTTCATTCTCAATCAATTCTCAATTACTTTCGAAGCTTGTGTTTTGCTCAATTTTGCCTCACACAAATGGCATCAAGAGGAAAGGGAAATGCCTCAAGCTCTTCATCCCGCACCGGTTTGAGGTCATTTTTCTATGGCATTTCCCGACCGGCGACCTGTGGGACTCATATCCAACAAACTGACGATGACGAGCAATTCGATATGAGTCAATACGACTTGGGCCTCGACGATCAACTTTCTGATGACGACGTTGAGGAAGTGGAGCCCACGGCAGCAGGGAATGTTGGTGGAGGAGATGGTTCTGAACAAACCCCGACAAGCCATCAAGCCGAACTTCTGCCAGAAGGTAAGACGGCGAGGTGCACCGCATGGGTTTGGGAGCATTTTGACCAAGTTTTTGAGAAGGATAGTCATGGAAACAATGCGAGGTTCGCACAGTGCAAACACTGCAAGCAAAAGCTCTCGCACAAGAAGAACGCTGGCACAGGAACACTGAGACGTCACATGGAATCAAAGCATCCGACTTTATGTCCAGATGCAGCTACGAGTACCGGCGGTCAGACACAGCTTGCAAGCACTGCCGGCGGATCAGGTATTTTTAAATTTAATCAAAAAAATTGTAGAGAAGGCATGATAGAATGAATGATGTTAACTGAAAAACCATTTACACAATCGGAAGATAGACACATGGAAAAATGGATTACATCATACTTAAACCCTGCTTTTAAAAGAACATCTACGACCACTACTAGGAGGGAGGCATTTAAAAGTTATGAAGCTCGTAAATCAAACTTACAAGCATACTTCTCTGCTTTAGATCACTGTATCTCATTTACTAGTGACATGTGGACTTCACCACTAGGACAAAATTATTATTGTATAACTGCACATTGGATTGATGATAGTTGGGTCATTCAAAAACGTATAATTGCATTTAAATGGATGGAGGTCGATCATACTGGTTGGAACATATTCAATGTAATTTCAGAAAGTTTAAAAGAATTTTTTTGTCATGACAAGGTTTTTAGCATAACATTTGATAATGCATCAAACAACGATGTCGCGGCTGAGACATTGAAGGAATCACTAGAACCTGTCCGTGATGCCGCATTTTTTCATATTAGGTGTATATGTCATATTTTAAACTTAGCTGTCCAAAAAGGTCTTCAAGTTTTGAGTAATGAAATTACTCCAATTAGGTGGGCACTCCATTATTTAAAGTCAAGGACGAAAGTTTCTAAAGAGTTTAAGCAATATTGTCTGGAAAATGGCCTCGATTTTAGTTGGAAACGTTTTAAACTTGATTGCCCTACCTGAAAATGTTTTAAACTTGATTGCCCTACCCGATGGAACTCCACTTATGAGATGTTGATAGATGCGATGCCATTTGCTGCATACATGACATGTTTTATAAATGTCAGAGAAAAGAACACGATTTTGAAACAAGAGATGTGGGATAAACTGTCAAAATTGGCTGCTGTGCTGCGATATTTTTATGATGCCACTGTTTTTTGCTCCGGTGTATACTATCCCACATCGCACAAAGTTTTAATGCATATGGTCAACATTGCATGGGTTTTGAACCAATACAAAGATGACGAGTTCTTAAAAGACACAATTAAGGCCATGAAAGATAAATGGATTTTATATTTCAGTACTATACCCCCAATCTACTTAGTTGCAGCTACACTAGACCCGACCGTAAGAATCACAGGTACGCAACAGCTACTTGAGGGTTATTATAGTTTCTTAGAAATGGCACATATTTCTGTTCATACTATAACTACCTCTATTGATAAGCACTTGCGAGAGTTGTTTAAGATATATGCCAGTCGGCATAAGGATAAGGTTGCAAACACTACTTCATCTACCATCGCGTCTTCATCGGCCTCATTGTCATTCAATCCGGCTGAACAACTCCTCAAACGGCCCCGTGCTGCCGCATCCGGTCTTACTGAAGTGGACGCATACCTTAACCTTGTTTGGGAGAATAGTGAGACCGACATTCTAGACTGGTGGAAAGCAAGAAGTAACAAATTTCCAATACTCTCCATCATTGCCAAAGAAGTTCTAGCTGTTCCCGTCTCAACCGTTGCATCGGAGTCCGCTTTCAGCGCTGGAAAGCGTGTCATTTCAGAGAGACGCGCAAGGCTATCACCAGATGCAGTTGAAGTTTGTATATGCAACCGTGATTGGGGTCTTGTAGCTTGCAGATTACAAGACCACAAGAGTTCTGACGAGGAAAACCCCGATGAGATAGATGCTTAAATCCACTGCTTGCTCATTATTTACTTACTTTGTATTTGATCTGATTTTGCTGTGTAGCACAGATCGTACCTTTTATTTTGCATTTAATTTTATGGAACGTTTCGCTATTGAGTAATGTAAAGCCCGTTCCATGGTATGTAAGTGCCGTTTGGCTTTAATATTAATAAAAGTTCACACCGGTGGTGGTGTTTTACTCTTAAAACAAGTAATTATACAAAATATAAATAACTATAATCTAGTTCTTATTTACTCTGTTGGTCCCCAATAAATATTTTCTAAGGTAAGACATAGATTAATTTTTATCTTTATCTCTAATCATTATTTTATTTATTGTCTTGTAAAGTAAAATCTTGGTAATCATGGTTTGTTTCTTTAACATAAAGAAATAACTTTAGTCCTTAAGGTTTTAATAATTGACTTAATAAAGGTTACAAAAAATGGTTTAACTCAAAATCAAATATATCAAAGTTTCCAAACTTTTTGGTCAATTTCTTACCTTTTATTTTTATTTTTATTAAGTTATTCATTTAACGTTTGATTAATTTAAAAGTCTAGTAGAATTGAATATGAAGTGGAATTTAAGATCCACTAGATTATAAAATATCACTTATAAAAAAACTCTCATACTCTTGTTTTTATTAAGTTATTGATTTAAAAGTGATTTAAAAGTGAAGACTAAAACTTAAAATTAAAATAAAAATTATAATTTTAAAAATTAATATTTAACGGGCCAGCTCGGGTTCGGCCCAGCAGGACCGGCACGGGACCGGCCCGTGTAAACACAGGCTGTGCCCGGGCCCAAATTACTTAGGCCTAGGACCGGCCGGTCCGGTCCGGTCCCGGTCCGGGCAGCCCGTTTGTGCATCACTAGCTACATGGTACAATTCGTTTTCGATTATTTAAAATGTTTTAAAGTAATTTATTTTTACATATACTGATTATTTGCACAGAATGCATATTTATTACATTTCTACATTATAAGAATCTGAAAAAATAGCCCCTAAAATATTTATTAAAACATGAATTTTGTATTAAGTAATTATAAGATAAATAAAAAATAGTTCCTAAATGCTACTAGTTTCACACACAAAAATAAAGAAAACAAAAGGAAAAAGCTTAAATGAAACAAATAATAATACAATTTAATTTTAAAGCTGTGAAGGAAAACAAACGTATAAGATTTTAGAACTTTCCATCGAATTTAGCATGATTTTGTATAAAATATAATTTGCCTAAGTCGGAGTAAATAAAAGATAAACATTTTCTGTATAAATAGACTATTTTAAAAAAATAAAAATAAATTGCTTGATAATATAAATTTTAAAATAATATTATATATGATTTTCTTGAATACAATTCCAATAATATAATTTAATTACTTAATTATGTAATTAGACAATTAGTGAAACTTATTAATTTACAAGTTGGGTGCAACTGGAGGTTTTTAAATGATGTGGTGCTTTTTCTAAAAAATTGGAAATTTCAGACTGGTTCTTTTTTTTTTCTTTTCATAGCCAAGGAACAAACTCAACAAATTGGGAATATTAGATGATTAAGTCATATTTTTCTTTAGATAAAAAAGGAATATTAAGTTATATTGGGCCAAGATTAAGGTACCAACTCGTATGACTTGTCAAGTTAAGAAATTAATGGCCGATCTATGCAAACAAAAATAAATAAATAAGCTCCCACTTTAAGAAACCACTTAACTTTGACTCTCCACGCGCCTAGGCATGGAACTATTTAGACTCTTAAATAATTTCATGGACAAATTACAAAAGCCCCCTACGGTTTGGTCTAACCTATACTTTGACCCCTCTATTTTTAAAAACCTACACTTTACCTCCTATTTCCTTTACTTTGTCTGACAACAACTTCTAAAACTTTAATTTAAACTCTCAGATTACCATTTTGCTATGCTCATGTTTAGATGAATTTTTTTTGAAATTACTATGAAATGCAAATCAAGTTCACTATTAGTGACTAAACTATAAAATTTGAAAAATTTTGGGTAAATACAAAAATTTCAAAAATTGAGGGAACCATGTTGTTAATTATTAAGGTTGATTCAAATGAAAATTTTTAAAATTTAGCTACCTTATTGCACAATACTTAAAAGTTTAGGGTGAATGTTGTAATTTTAACAATTGCATATTAAGATCATTAAACTTACTAAATGTAAAAATTCCTTCTTTTGGAAAAATCGAAATATGGGACTTACTAAATATGGAAGTTTCTTCGCCAAATATGATACATGCTATATATATAAATTCTCAATGAATGAAAGTTACCAAATATGGAAATCCCTTCTCAAAATATGAGAATTACTAAACGTGAACGTGTGAAAAAAAAAATGGTACAATTAAATATGGAAGTTCCCTCTCCAAATATGAGACTCACGAAATATGAAAGTACCAAAAAATGGAAGTTACTAATTACAGAAGTTACCATTCCTAAATATATGACATACTGAATATGAAAGTCTCAAAAAATAAAAGTTATTAAATATGAAAACCTCCATATTTAGGACTTACTAAATATGGAAAATATTGAAATTGGGAAGTTAAGGTTTGGGCTGAGGCTTAAAATCAGGTTTTGTGAAGTTTAGTCATCGGGTCATCTCGAGTACGGGTTAAGTTAGTCTCGGCTTTGGGTCATTTCGGGTTCAGGCAATTCAGGCTCAGGTCATTTCAGGTTTAGGTCATTTGGATTAGGCTGTTCTTGGGTTTCCTTAAATCAGGTTTGGGTTTAAGTTAGGTTGGGTACAGTTTGGTTCAAGTTGTTGACTTTTTTTGTCAAATCGGATCAGGTCTGGCTTTGGTTCAGGTGCGTTGGGTCAAGTTATTGGGTCGGGTCGACTTTTGTCATCCCTATTCTGAGCCTTAATTTAATCTATATGATTACCATGTTATAGTAATTTCAAGATTTTTAATATTTTTTTTACAGCCAACCGACTATTAAGAAATTCTGATATGCATTTATAGGGAGAAAATATATTTACAAAAAGAAGAAATTGATAATTTAAAATTTCTATTAACTATAAAAAAATAATAAAGAGATTAAAATTATTAGAAGATAACTATCATACAATTTACATACAATTTCAAACATTTTTATTAGACATTGTAAAAATATGAGGGGCAAAGTACAGGTTTCTAAAAATAGAGGGGGCAAGCTGTAGGTTTAGGCATACCTCAAGGGGTAATTGTAAGTTTCCCTTAATTTCATTCCATGGAAAATAAATAAAAGTCAAAGTCACTTGTAAATTGAAGCGACTTTGGGTTTTTCTTTAAAGAAAAAAAAAAAGATTGTAAGTGTGATTTGTCCTGAAATCTTTTTTTTTTTGTCCGAAACTCTAGCCCTCTTGATTTTAGCAACATTCTTTATCAGCTATTGTGACAGCTCTCCTAGTTAATTGATCAAGTAAGTGTTTATTTTACTTTAATTAAGTGTTTATTAAATTAAGTACCTCAAGTTAGCGCCTTGTTAAGCAAGTAAGATAAGCTTAATTAAGTAAGTGAGTTCCTAAGTGTGATTTGGCATAGTTAAGTCAAGACCATTAGTTATTCTAGCTTTTAGAATCATCCTAGTAAGTTTTGAGAACTTGTGGCACTAAGTGTTCTTTTGAGCCATTTAGAACTTGAGTGGCTAAAGTGTTCAAGAAAATTTAGTTTGAGAAGCTTTTAGTATGCTTTAAAGCAAAGAAAAGTGAGTTTGGAGTGTGAGTTGGTGAGCTATTTGAAGCTTTTGAAAGCTTGAGGACTTAAGTGCAAGAGAGGGAAAAGTTGCTTATTATGCTTATAAGCTAAGGTTTTCTTCTTCTCTTCTTCACTTAGTCATTGTTCAAGCCTCCAAAATTTCGTAGCTCCCTCTCCTCTTTCAAATTGGCAGCTCAAACTAGCATTTTCTTGCAAATTTCCATTGAATTAAGGGTGCCCAAGGTGTTAAAAAGATCACCAAGCTTTGTTTGAGGTGTTCTTGCTTCATTTGATCTTTGGAAGCTTGTTTGGAATCCAATTTCGTAGGTAAGCTTCTTGAGATCATTTGGTGTGATTATAGGTTGTTTCTAGAGCTAGAAATGGTCTTAGTTTGATTGGTTTTGGTGCCAAATTGCTTTGGTTTTAGACTTGGAACTCAAGGAAGCTTGATTGAGCTTAGGAGGCTTTGTTGATTGCTTGCTTGTGTGGCAAAATTGAGGTAAGGGTTCAAGTAATTAAGCTCAAATAATTCATGGTTTGGTAGTTTCGTGTGTGGGGATGAATTAGGAACAAGACCCATTGAGTTTGGTATAGAAATGAGAGAGTTTGAGTAGGTTGTGTACAAGAACGCACACATCGCGCAACGCAGAGTAAGGCGTTGGCGACGCGTCGCCCAGCTCGACGCCATATTGACGACGCGTCGCCGGTGGCGACGCGAGTTGGCGACGCGTCGCCAGAATTCGAAAATGTACACAGAACGTTTGTTCGGCGGCGCCGCGTCGCCAGAAGCAAATACTCTTTGGCGCCGCGTTGCCAATTGCAATTTTGGCCTCGATTTCCGGCCATCCTAAGATTAACTTAGACTCTCGGTTTCTAACCCTAGGCTATTCTAAGATGTCCCATAGCCTCGGTTGGGTCTAGAATTCATTCCTAAGGCGGGAATTGTGCATTATTTAAGAGGTAGTCAAGTTGTGTGGTTAAGGATAAAGAAATGTGACTTGGTGGCTAAGTAATTCAAAGTGCTTAAGCTTTTGAATGAGCACTAAGGGGATTAAGTGGGTTTTTAGACTCTTTATTGGCCGTATAGAGTATCAATTACATATGGTCAATTGGGAGAAAAACCTAAGTCGATCCCAACCGAACCATGTGGTTTGGTAAGTGAGCCACTAGTAGTATTTTGAGTTAAACCTTGAGGGTTTGATTAGTTAAACCACATAGGAAGACTACCCTGTACAATAAGGGTAAAGGCGGGTAAGTTTGAGATAGGTGACGACCTACTCTAGAACCCGTAGATGGGACTTAATTGAGGTAAAGTGTCCGGGATACGAGGGCCAGTATCTCAAGTACCTCAGCCATTTGAGCTCACGGCAAGAATTAAGGCACTTAGAGTGCAGAAAGTCCCAAGTGCATTTATTGTGTGCATTTCTTGCATTTCATATCATACATCCATACATTGCATATCTTATATTTTGTTGATTGGTTGTTATTTGAATTGCATGTTTGATTGCTTGGTTGCCATATTGCATATCTGTTGCATTTTTCCTTGCAGGTATTTAAGAAGGGAATCCTTACTGAGTACTTTCAAGTACTCATCCCTTAAGTTTTATTGTGCAGGATCTAATCCCGGGCCTAATCACTGAAGTGATAGCTGAGGCCTAAGCTTTCTGTTTTGCAGGTATTTTATTAAGAATCCTAGCGATTCTAGTTTCTTGCAGTACAAGTTATGTGCTAACCAAGTTGTGCCTTTACAGTGTAGAGGCAAGAGTACACAAGAACAAGTTTAAGGAAGGGCTACACTTGGAGCTTAGCTTAACTTAGCTCAAGGTGGGCTCAAGTAGTTGATCTTAGTAGTTATTAAATTTTGTCTCTTGTACATAGTACTTTGTGTACTAAGTAAGTTGCCTCTAATAGGATACATTAGGATGTAAATCCATCTTGTTACTTTTGGGTGCATGCTAGAGTTGTAATGTATGCACAAACTGTTACTTGTAGTCAAAGCAACTAGTATTTCAATGACTTGGTACGTTTTTAGTATGTTTTAATGAAATGCTCGAGCAATGTTTTAATCCAAGACTTTTAAATTTCGGTTGCATTGCCAAGTCAGAAGCATGCATAACTTAATCCGAGTAGGCTAAGCAACTAGTTGCATATAAATTGTTTTAATTTATATTGACGAGTAATAGTTAGCCAATAGTAACTAGTGGGATTCATAATCCCTAAGAGCCTACAAGATTAGGGGCACTGGGGCCCCATTCCGTCACAGCTATAGTCGGGTTCAAATTCCAACACCTAACTTGCACATAAAATAAAAAATGCTAATTGTGACTCACAATCATCAAAGTTTCGAGTAACATTTAAGTATCTCATTTTTCCCTATATAATTTTTACTTACTTCTGATTATTAGAAAGAAAAAGATTATTTTAAAGAAAATAACAACATTTTGTTATACCCACATGTAACCGAGTCTTGCAACTTTGTTCTCCCAGACATGGTAATTGAAGTCAAATGGCTGAGAAACTAATAAGTTTTCTGTACCTTGAGCTTATTTTGCGTGACAAAATGAGCTTTCAAATGTAACCAAATTGCGCCTTTCAGTATAAGTTCTATCATATTTAATAGTCATATTCAACCTAAATTCATTCACAATCTACCAATGTTAACTTTTTTATAAGAAGCTCTATTAAACTTAAAACCCATCTTCTTTTATTTGAATCGAATTCAAAATTTTACTTGAGAAAAGAAAAGCTTCTTTCCACTCATATGCCATGTAAATTTTCTAGAAGACATACTTCTAACCTAAAGCATAAAGCAAACTGAAGAATTGTCACCTACTCTCTCCCTTTGAAAAACTTCAATCTAAAGTATAAAAATATAAATAAAAAAAACTTCAAACTTCTACTTGTGATGGAATCTAACAACAAGCATAAAAATTTATACAATAATAATAATAATAATAATAATAATAATAATAATAACAATAACAATAATAATAATACTGATAATAATGAGCACAAATGGTTCAAAATGCCCCCAAACTATGACTCATGCTTCTTATTTGTCCTTATACTATTAATTATTTCTTATTCATCTTGGAATTATCAATATTATTGCACCATTCATCCTCTCTCAGTCTCGGTATGTAAAAATAAGGGGTCTAAAAGAGGAATTTGACTTTGAACACGAAAACTTTTGAGTTTTAAAGTTTTGAGGAGAATTTGGAGGTGAGAGACTCAAATATTAGATTTGATATTTTTGTAAAAGTTTCAAAAGAGAGCAAGAACAATTAAACTAAGGAAACATTTTAAAAATCAATAAATTGTTTGTCACCAATCACCACAGACAGTGGCTAGGAGCAGCAGTTTGATTGAGGTATAGCCACATGATCTTTGAGAGGCTCATAGTAGAAAGAGTAAACAATTCTCTAATGCTATGGTTGCACTTCAGGAGGTGCATTTCCTTTTGTCATCCTTCGACTTTTTTTGGCTAAAGGAGCAAGAGATGGCTAATCAGCCTAGTGCAAATCGGCTTAGTGCAAGCCTCCGTTTTTCCTGTCATCCCTTGGTGTAGTAGTTTTGTAGCAATTTTTTAGATTCCTCTATCTTAGCTGTCACTCAACTACTTTCTTCAAATTAGTGCATTTTCTTTAAATTACCTATCACCCTTTACTCTTTTGAAAGTTTGTTCATGCTTTTGCATGTTTAAATCCTTCAAATTCATCCATTGCTTTACACCCCCACCTATTAAGTAGATGTGAGGGTTAAGGTTTGTACAATCTTGCATGGAAAGTTTGTGAGGGTCCTTTGAAAGCCTTTAAACCCTGATGTTTGTAAGGGTTAGTCTTGCACTTTTCAGGCTGGTACAGTCATTCCAGCTTGCGAGTTAGCCTCTTTCCAGGTGCCATTAATCTTTATGTCAACATGATCCTATTTTTGTACATTCTCAGGTAAGTGGTAAAGGGAATATAACCCTTCGTCCTGATGAGCTTTAGGAGTGGATTCTGAAATGGATTCTCACTTGATCCCTTTATGGTAAACCTGCATTTTCTATTGCTTTTAATTTTTCTTCTCTCACATCAAAGAGGCATCATGCCTACGATCAGCCATTTGGAAGTCCAAAAGTTGCCATACCCAGAGTGATCTATTCGTAGGATTTTAGGTTGCCTCGCCCGAAGGTGATCATCTAGGGGCTTAATGTTGCCTAGCTCAAAGGTGTTCATAAGGTTGCCTACTCAGAGGTGTTCATCTAGAGGCTTAAGATTGCCTTGCCTGAAGGTGTTCATCCGCAGGCTTAAGGTTGCGCTGCCTAGAGGTATTCATCTAGCGGTTTAAAGTAGCTGTGCCCAAAGGCATCTTTGCGATACCAAATAAAGGAAAGAGAATCAGATCAAGCCAAAATTTTCTAGGTAAACCAGGATAATCCTAGAGAAATAACTTATATGTAATTGGTAAAAAAGACTAGATAAAGGACAAGATAAATAAAAGAAACAGAATACAATTATCTTGATCTATTATTCATAAATGTCTCATCATCTAAGTCTAAACCACCTTTTGCATCTCGCTTGATATTCTCATAGGCACCAATTTCAAGAATAGGCAACCCAAATCTATCCACCATAAAGCATTGAATGAACTAGATGGTGTTCCTGTTGATGGTAGTAAAAAGAATTTTGGTGAGGAGAAATAATTGTGAGAGTAATCAAAGATATTCAGGTGAAATAATTGTGTAAAATTAACCTGTTAGAACTAGATTAACGTCCAAATTTGGACGAATACATGGGGGGCAGAGAAGAAGAAACAACAGGCCACGTATAATTCACTAAAGAGGAAGTCAACTAGCGTGCCCAGATTTAGTTGATTTCATCGAGTTCACTCGTGGACTATTTATTAAAATAAAAATTTTACCTATAAAATCTTACAAAATTAAATAAATGTATCAATCTGTATTTTTCCCAAAATAGAAGTATCAATCTGTATTTTCACATTTGAGGTTCTTTTGTAAATTACCTAAGATAAGATTGCCTCATCTCCACCATTTCAAGGAACAAAACATAATACGATGAGAAAAAATGCAATCAAAGTAAAGACACAGAAAATGAGTTAACTTCATTTCAACTAAAAGTGAGTCAAATGATATCTTACAAACTAATGACAGCATAAGACTTTAAGGGACAATAGAGACATTAAACTGGCCACAAAAAGGCTATTTGTTCCTGTGACACTAAATAATTGAAAGAAAATCATATCAAGCCAAACCTTCCAAGTAAGCTAGAATAAACTTGGAGTGCAAAGCTCATAAATAACTTGAACAAAGCCAGACCAAGCCAATAGCCACCAAGGAGTGATGGAACCAACTAGGCACCAGAAGTCCGAACAAGACTATTTATTAAAATAAAAATTTTACCTATAAAATCTAAAAAAATAAAATTGAATTTGTTCTATGCAATCACCTCCATATCTGTTGTCAAGTGTCGAGATACCCCAGTAGAGCCGAGCTTCTGATAAACCTAAAAGAAAACCTAGATTCATCCCTAGCCTTTTCCAATTAAAAATCAACCTTGCAAGAGTCTCAAATCTTTTTTGAACACCAATATTTGAAGGAGATTACATCCACTATAAAATCCCATAAATAACATTGGATGAGGTCAGTCAAATAATTAAAAAAAATTGAAAGAAAATCAACCAGATCCAAACCAAACTCAGGAGCTGACTGAAAATGACAAAGAAAATGGGCAGAGACGGTAGAAGGGAATGGGTTAAAGAAGATGAGGCTAGGCGGCTACGTTGACTATGTAAAAAAAAAAATAGAGTTAGCTAGTTTACTAATTATATTTGAGGGAAAATTATAAAAAAAACCCTTAAGGTTTAGTCTAACCTATGCTTTCGCCCACTATTTTAAAAACCTACATTTTACCTCACACTTCCTTTACACTGTCCAATAATAACTTCTAAAACCCTAATTTAAACTATCTAGTAACAATTATAGTAATTTTAATTTTTTTTGATATTTTTTTGCAATTAGTTGGCATTTAACAAATACTTATTTGCATTTGTAGAAACAAAAATGTATTTACAAAGAAGAAAAATTGACAATTTCAGTTGTCTATTAACTGTAAAAAAATATTTAAGATATTGAAATTACTGAAAGATGATTTTCATATAGCTTAATTAGGATTTCAAAAATTATTGTTAGATAGCATAAAAGAACCAGCAAATAAAATGTAGGTTTTCAAAAATAAAGGGGGCAAAGTATAGATAGGTGAAATTTGAGGGGGTTATTATAAGTTTCCTATATATTTTTTTTTATAAAAAGGTACTTCATTTCAAATACTAATGAGCCAAATGACATCTTACAAACCAATGACATAAGACACTAATGAACAACAGGGACATATTAACTGGATAATAATAGGCTACACATCTTTGCGATAGCGAATAAAGGAAAGAGAATCGGATCAAACCGAAATTTTGTAGGTAAACCAAGATAATCCTAGAGAAATAACTTATATGTAATTGATAAAAAAGACCAGATAAAGGACAAGATAAGTAAAAGAAATAGTATACAATTGTCTTGATCTATTATTCATAAATGTCTCATCATCTAAGTCTAAACCACTTTCTGCATCTTGCTTGACGTTCTTATTGGCACCAATTTAAAAAATAGACAACCCAAATCTGTCTACGATAAAGCATTGTATGAACTAGATGGAGTTCCTGTTGATGGCAGTGAAAGAATTTTGGGGAGGAGAAATAACTGTGAGAGTAATCAAGGATAATCAGGTGAAATAATTGTGTAAAATTAACCTGTTAGGACTAGATTGGCATCCAAAATTGGCCGGATACACAAAGGACAGAGGAGAAGAAACAACAAGCTACGTATAATTCATGAAATAGGAAGTCAACTAGCGCCCCCAGGTCTAGTTGATGAATTTATGGGCTTTATAAATACCCGGATCCACTGCATGAATCTTGGACTGTGACTGACAGCGATTGTTGGTGGGCTTTCCATGATGATAGCGGGCTCTGATATGTTTTATTTTCATCGGATAGAGGAACTAAGGGGAGAATGAGGAGGATGTTACGGAATAGGAGCGAGAGCTCAGTTTTGATTCTCGTGTAGAGAAGAAATTATCTTCCCAAAAAGAATGGATAGGTCAAAGATGACGTATTATAGGAAGAGGGAGAAGAGAATGCACTAGTTTGATTCCTAGGATGAACTTAGGAGGGATGAAGATGGGTTTGTGGAATCAAAACTAGAAGTTCTTGACTTCATGAACAAGATGAAGCCTGGATAATTCACAGTTTTAAGTTTCTAAGATTATGTGTTTGTCTTAATTTTACCCTCAAGTTTCTTGTTCTTCCATTATAGTAATTTATTGTTATGAAAGTGAAGACCACATGGTAGTGTGGGGCCAATGGGGGGTTTTGAAAGTGTTACATAAGCAAGTGCCATCGAAGATAATAAAGAAACTGTTAGAAGGGACTGGCTGGGATGCATGGACGACAAGGTCGGAGACTTCATGATGACTTAGGTTGAGAAAGAAAACATTTTAAAATGAACATAAAAGTTAGGAAACCATGAATATATTTTACTCGAAAAAGAAGTATCAATTTGTATTTAAACTTAGGAGATTCTTTTTGTAAATACAAATCATATTTTGTTGCATCGTGAAGGGCCAGGTTTAAAATGGTGGTCTGTCTTGAAGTGGTGCAACTTGGATATGCATATTGGAATTGACTTGCTGGTTTTCCTTAAGAATCGCCCAAAGGATTGTAGGACACAGGTTCAATTCAAAGTGTCACAAACAATATTTCAAGTATTTGCTCGGTCTACATGGATAGGAAGAAATGAGGTAGTCTTCAAAGAAAAAACATTTGTGGCTGCATGATAGTGGGTTATCTAGTAGATGAGTTCATGAAAGAGATTGATCGGACAAAACCGAAGAAGAAATCCCAAAAGTAGGCCTCACACGTTCCCCAATTTCCTGACACCATGACTTTTTCTACAGTTATCAAAATAACTATTATAATGTTTTGTTTCAAAAAGAATTTCGTGCTCTACAGGTATCATTAGAGCTTTGCACTTTGTGACAGCATTTTTTTAGTCAAAAACCCATTGTTTTAAGGAGTATTCAAGCCTCTAAAGTTTCTGTCAATTTTATTTCCTAGTTATTTTGTGTTTCCTTAATTAGTTTGGTTTAAGATTTTTTTGTAACCTTATAAATAGGCCTTTTTTCGTTATTATGACGCAGCCTATTAACAATATTGAAATATTTTCAGAGTCTTTTGGTTTCTTCTACGAGTGGATTCTTGTTTTCTCTTTGATTTAGAGTGTTACTAGATCAATTTTCATTTTTCACTACGTCACTGCAGCAAGTGGTGGCCGGTGGGCCAACTCGGCACAGGCCCGGTCGGGCCTGGGTCTGTTTTCCCGGACTCAAGCACGGCCCGCATATAAGCAGGTTGGGCCATAGCGGGTCTGAGTTGGGCCGGGTTTATTCGATTTTAAAAAAATACCACTTTAATATATTTTCAATCGTTGTTTGATAGTAATTTTATGAAATATATATATATTAGAAGAAACACCACCGCCGGTGCAAATTTTATTAATAAAAAAGCCAAACGGCACTTACACAATTTGAAACGTGCCTCACACTTGAAAATGGCAAAACGTTCCATGGAAAAAAAATGAAAAGGTAAACCTTAAGATCTATGCTTAACAACATAATCAGATCAATTACATTCTTCTAATGAAAACCTAGAATCTACTCTTGTTGGTCATCATCAGAAGAGACCTCATTATCGAAGCTTTTAATATCTTGTTTCCTTAGAGCAGCAAGCGCCCAATCCCGGTTACAGACGCAAACCTCAACAGCTTCAAGTGTGAGCCTTGCTCGTTTCTCTGAGATGACTCATTTCCTTGCACTGAAGGCAGCCTCGGGGGCGACAATTGAAATCGAAACTGCCAAAATCTCTTGCGCCAGTATGGATAAGATCGGGAATCTACCTCTTTTGTTCTTCCACCACTCGAGGATGTCTTCCTCATTGTTTTCAAATGAAGTACGAACATAATCATCCCATTCCGCCAATCCCGGGTTTGTAGGTCTCAGTCGTTTGAGAATACTGGCCGCTGGGTTGAACCTTGATGATGATGATGAGGAAGTGGAATGTCGGGCGGGTGTTGGCTCAGATGACCTAACCTTATCAAAATGCTTAACAGAGTAGAGTTTGTATAACTTTCTCAAATTATGGTCAGCTTTAGCAAAAATAGCAAGTGCAGAAACTTGTGGTTGACCTAAATATGTGTGATAGTATACTTCTAACAATTGCAGACAACTCGTGATTGTGACATTTAGATCTAATGCACATGCAACAAGATAAATTTGTAGGATTTGTTGAAAATAATCAAGCCATTTCTGTTGCATTGCTTGAACAGTTGGTTTTAAAAACTCATCGTCCTTGTATTGGTGGAAAACATAGACGATGTTTAAAAAATATAACATTGCTTGGTGCACTGTTGGGTAATAAAATCCAGAGAAAAAGTTTGTTGCCTCATAAAAATATCTAAGCAACTCAACTAACTTAAAAAAATTTTCCCAAACCTCGTCCGTTAGCCAGTCACCTTGAACTTTTGAGTTAACAAAGCGAGTCAAAAGATTTGTCCATGGTTGAACGTCATTTAACATTTCAAATGTGGAGTTCCATCTAGTGGGGCAATCAAGTTTAAACCTTTTCCAAGAAAAATTCACCCCATTTTCAATACAAAATATTTTAAATTCACAAGGCAATTTGTTCCTTGTTTTAACAAAAAGTAAAGAATTTTGAATTGGCTCAATTTGGTTTTGCAGTTGTTGTAAATCATTTTGGACACATAAATTCAAAATGTGGCACAAGCAACGAACATGAAAAAATTTTCCATCAAGCGGTGGTTTTATTTCTTTTATCAATTCTCTCATTGCCGCATCATTGTTTGAAGCATTGTCAAAAGAAATAAACAAAACTTTATCGGTAACAAAAAATTCACGCAAACTTTCAATAATGCAGTAAAAAATATTCTAACCTGTATGATCAGATTCTATACATTTGAATGCAATTATCCATTTTTGAATGACCCATTCATCATCTATCCAATGAGCAGTTACACAATAATAATTTTGTTCTATTGGAGATGTCCACATATCAGACGTAAATGACAGACAATGATCAACAGTAGAAAAATATGCTTGTAAATCACATCTCCTAGCTTCAGACAGTTTAAAGGTTTCTCTTCTAGCCGTTTGCCTAGACGTTTTTTTATAAGCAGGATTTAGATTTTCTTGGATGAATCTTTCTAAGTGTTCATCCTCAGCTTGTCTAAATGGTTTTTCAGTAATTATCATCCAATTAATTAAACCTTGCCTAACAATTTTTGGATTAAATTGAAAAATACCTGGACCGCTAGAGCTG
Source organism: Aquilaria sinensis (assembly GCA_005392925.1). NCBI lineage: Eukaryota > Viridiplantae > Streptophyta > Magnoliopsida > Malvales > Thymelaeaceae > Aquilaria > Aquilaria sinensis. The sequence continues at coordinate 99,328 of SMDT01000902.1, read as the reverse complement.
CCAACACCCGTCAGTTGTGTTTGTCCATTGGAAATGCCGCCGATGTCTCCATGGACTTTGCTTAAGTGCCTTATTAGCGTGCCCGTCCCGGAGTTCAATTTGTGTGCAAATTTGTTGTCGTAATGTTTGCACTTGGCATACCTCGTTTCGCCTTCCCAAACTTGATCGAAATGAGCACAAACGGAAGCTTTCAAATTCCCGCTCTTCACTTGACTCCGCTTGGGTAGCTCGCTTTTTGGAGTCGATTGGGACCCCTCGGTACCGACTTGGGTCAGTGGAATTTCCTCAACATCATCATCAAAGAATTGATCGTCAAGGCCAAGGTCATATGCTGCCATGTCGATGTTTGGATCAATGTCAGGATTTTCTTGTGAATGCGAGCCTCGATTTTTCCGAAACATAGGTCCTCTGAAAAAATGAACCGACCCCTGTGCCGGATGAGGAGGAGGCAACACCTTTGCCCTTGCCAGAGTTCTTCCCTCGTGAAGCCATTAGTAGAAGAAAAAAATTGAAGAGATGGAAAGATGATTAAGTGGCAATTAAGAAAATATTAGTGAAAGATTAATAAACTTGGAAAGAGATATTAGAGAGAATGAGAGAATATTGTAGGAGAAGATTGGTGTGAGGAAGTGTGGGAAGGAGGCTGCCTATTTATAGGTGAAGAAAAAATTCGTTTTCCCCAAAAAGCCCTAAAAAACTAGCCGTTATTGGATGTTGACTAAGGGTAAAAAAGTCTGGGGGTCAAAAAAATTATTTGGAGCCGTTAGGGGGGTCAGGATGTAATTTTCCCAATTTTTTTGAAAAATTTCGATGCAGCAAACAACTGTCAGAAAATGTTCGACCTAGCCAAACCAACCTGACTGGGTTGTGGGCCGGTCCTGGTCTGAGCGTGCTAATGGGCCGGGCCATCAGTTTTGGGCTTCCCTCATCTTTCTAGGCCTAAATTCGCGCCCACCTTTGTCCGGGTCCACTCCGTGCTGGGCCGAGCCCAGGTTTGAAACAACCGGGCCGAGTTTGACCCGAGCCGGGTGTAGGGCAGGCTCGGGTCAACCCGGCCCAGTGGCCACCATTAATTGCAGCTGTGCTTTATGAAATCCAAATCGCATCCTATCTTTGGCTGAAAAGCATGAAAAGCAAGTGACCTAAGTTTAAATGCTGATGGAGAGACTGGCGTATGGACTCTTTGTTTGCTATAAGCTCAATTAATTAACGGAATTAGGGAATATCAGTCGTGTGAATCTTGTTTGGGTTTCGATACCGGTTCCAGCTACTTGCTGGTGCCTTATAATTGATAATTTGTAATTAGTCCTTGTCTTAATAAAATTGTTTCTAGTTGCTATTCAAAAGAGATTTGTGGCTGCATGACGTGGGTTGTCTAGTAGATGAGTTCATAAAACAGATTGATCGGATAAAACTGAAGAAGAAATCCGGAAAATAGGTCTCGTACTTTCCCCAATTTCCTGACACCATAACTTTGCTACAGTTAGCAGAATAACTATTATAATATTTTGTTTCAAAAAGAATTTCATGCTCTACAGGTATCACTAGAGCTTTGCACTTTGTGACCGTATTTTTTGAGTAAAAAACCCATCGTTTTGAGGAGTATTCAAGCCTTTAAAGTTTCTATCAATTTTATTTCCTAGTTATTTTATGTTTCCTTAATTAGTTTGGTTTAGGATTTTTTTGTAAGCCTATAAATAGGCTTTTTCTCATTATTAAGACGCAGCCTATTAACAATATTGAAATATTTTCAGAGTCTTTTGGTTTCTTCTGCGAGTGAATTCTTGTTTTCTCTTTGATTTAGAGTGTTACTAGATCAATTTTCATTTTTTACTGCATCACTGCAGCTGTGTTTTATGAAATCCAAATCGCATCCTATCTTTGGCTGAAAAGCATGAAAAGCAAGTGGCCTAAGTTTAAATGCTGATGGAGAGACTGGTGTATGGACTCTTTGTTTGCTATAAGCTCAATTAATTAACGGAATTAGGGAATATCAGTCATGTGAATCTTGTTTGGGTTTTGATACCGGTTCCAGCTACTTGCTGGTGCCTTATAGTTGATAATTTGTAATTAGTCCTTGTCTTAATAAAACTGTTTCTAGTTGCTATTCAAAAGAGATTTGTGGCTGCATGACGTGGGTTGTCTAGTAGATGAGTTCATGAAACAGATTGATCGGATAAAACTGAAGAAGAAATCCGGAAAATAGGTCTCGTACATTCCCCAATTTCCTGACACCATAACTTTGCTACAGTTAGCAGAATAACTATTATAATATTTTGTTTCAAAAAGAATTTCGTGCTCTACAGGTATCACTAGAGCTTTGCACTTTGTGACCGTATTTTTTGAGTCAAAAACCCATCATTTTGAGGTGTATTCAAGCCTCTAAAGTTTCTATCAATTTTATTTCCTAGTTATTTTATGTTTCCTTAATTAGTTTAGTTTAGGATTTTTTTGTAAGCCTATAAATAGGCTTTTTTCGTTATTATGACACAACCTATTAACAATATTGAAATATTTTTAGAGTCTTTTGCTTTCTTCTACGAGTGGATTCTTGTTTTCTCTTTGATTTAGAGTGTTACTAGATCAATTTTCATTTTTCACTGTATCACTGCAGCTGTGTTTTATGAAATCCAAATCGCATCCTATCTTTGGCTGAAAAGCATGAAAATCAAGTGGCCTAAGTTTAAATGCTGATGGAGAGACTGGTGTATGGACTCTTTGTTTGCTGTAAGCTCAATTAATTAACGGAATTAGGGAATTTCAGTCATGTGAATCTTGTTTGGGTTTTGATACCGGTTCCGGCTACTTGCTGGTGCCTTATAGTTGATAATTTGTAATTAGTCCTTGTCTTAATAAAATTGTTTCTAGTTGCTATTCAAAAGATTAAAAAAAAAAAGGTTCTTTTGTAAATCACCCAGGGTAATAACAATGCAATTGAAATAAAGACATAGAAAACGAGTTAGCTAGTTCACTAATTATCTTTGACGAAAAAGGAAGTCAGCTATAGTGCCTAGGTCTAGTTGATGAATTTAGTAAATTTCATAAATGGTCCCTAACCTTTACTCATTGTTTCTTTTTAGTCCCTTACCTATTGAATATTTTCTTTTAGTCTTAAATCTATTAAAAATGTTTCATTTTAGTCCTAAATCTATTAAAAATATTTCATTTTAGTCCAAATTTGATGAATTTTGTTAACTCAAAGTATTTTTCTAACAAAATTTTTTTTATTTTATAATTTAAACTATCCAGTAACAGTCGTATAAAAAATTTGGTCTGTATAATAAATTTTTACAGTTAATTAAAAACTCAAATTACTTTTTTTTTTCTCTTTGTAAATCGAACTTATTTCATCCAGGAAAAAAAACCTACTAATTTAAACTGTCTATTTATTGCAAAAAAAATATTAAACTATTTAAATTTTCTAAAAGACAATCATTGAATATTTAAATTAGAATTTTAAAAATTTCTGCCAGACAATTATTTTGAGTTAAAGAATTTCATCTGCTCAGGGACCAAAATGAAACAATTTTAATAGATTTAGGACTAAAACAGAACATTCAATAGATTATGGATTAAACTGAAACAATGAGTAAAGATTAAGCACCATTTATACAATTTACTCTTGATGAATCTATAGGCTTTATAAATTCCGTGTGTAAATAAACGGAAGTCAAAGTCAACAGAAACCATTAGCGGTGCCAACAGTTTATTCCTACCAAATTGGATGCCGCGTGTGTGCATTTGTGGATGAGATTTTTTTGTCAACTAGCGTTCTTTATAGTGTAAATAATTAAAAAATAATTCAATAAAATTTGTGTGGAGTCAAATCAGTTTACAATCTGATTTTAAGTTAATCTACACATTAATATAATCATTGACTGTTACATCAGTTATATGGTACAATTCGTTTTCGATTATTTAAAATGTTTTAAAGTAATTGATTTTTACATATACTGATTATTTGCACAGAATGCAAATTTATTACATTTCTACATTATAAGAATCTGAAAAAAAAACCCCTAAAATATTTATTAAAACATGAATTTTGTATTAAGTAATTATAAGATAAATAAAAAATAGTTCCTATATGCTAATAGTTTCACACACAAAAATAAAGAAAACAAAAGGAAAAAGCTTAAATGAAACGAATAATAACAAAATTTAATTTTAAAGCTGAGAAGGAAAACAAACATATAAGATTTTAGAACTTTCCATCGGATTTAGCATGATTTCGCGTTTTTTGTTCTGTAAACAAATAATCGAGAGAGTCAAAAGGATGAAAAAAATTTCAGCTTTCCCGTTACTCCCCACATTCCACTTTTCCGCGTGATATCGACAGCCTGATGATTCCGACCAATTCCAAGAGACATTTGAACAGGACAACCATTGACTTCAACTGTAAGAGATTCAACCAAAGCAGTCCCCTGAGCCTATAAATATGAGACATCCTAATCTCCTCCCACAACATCTACCGCATACAAAAGCAATTAATCACTACAAACTACCAGTACCTTATATCGATCTCACCACCTCCAGAAATGAATCGACTTCCACATCTTTTCTTTCTTCTTCTTCTTCTTGTGTTTTGCTCACTTTCCCTGACCATTTCAGCTCAAAACCATGAAAACTTCCTTCGGTGTCTCTCTCGCTACTCCAACAACTCAGCCTCCATCTCCAAGGTCGTTTTTATGGCAAAGAGCTCTTCATACTCGTCCGTCCTCAATGCTTCGATCTACAACTTGAGATTCTCCGGGCCAACCATTCCAAAGCCATCCGTCATAGTCACCCCAACTCATGTTTCTCAAATACGAGCAACAGTTGTCTGCGGTCGTAAACATGCCATGCAAATCAGAGTGCGAAGTGGTGGTCATGACTTTGAGGGTTTGTCATATGTCTCACCCGTACCATTTGTGGTAATCGATTTGATTAACCTTCGCTCTGTTGACATTGACGTCGATAACAAAGTTGCGTGGATCCAGACAGGTGCTACACTAGGTGAACTGTACTATAACATTGCCAAGAAAAGAAAGACTCTTGCTTTTCCCGGTGGAATGTGTCCTACAGTTGGGTCTGGAGGTCACATTAGTGGAGGAGGATATGGAACTCTCATAAGAAAATATGGCATGGCAGCGGACAACGTACTTGATGCACTTCTAGTAGATGTCAATGGGAGAATTCTTGATCGAAAATCCATGGGAGAAGATCTATTTTGGGCGATTCGTGGTGGGGGCGGAGCAAGCTTCGGAGTGATCCTAGCATGGAAGTTGAGGTTGGTCTCCGTACCACCAACTGTCACGGTTCTCACCGTGAATAGAACATTGGAGCAAAATGCAACACAACTTGTTCACCGTTGGCAGACTATTGCACACAAGTTTCCTGAAGACGTGTTTATGGATCTCTTCATAAGGAGCGTAAATTCCAGCCAAGAAGGTAAGAGAACAATTCAAGCTACTTTCAACAGTTTGTTCCTGGGTGGCACAAAAGAACTTCTTACTTTGATGCAACAAAAGTTTCCTGAGCTTAAGGTTACAGAGAAAGATTGCTCCGAAATGAGTTGGATCGAATCCGTGGTGCGTATTGCATTGTTTCCAAGTGGGACACCTTTGGAAGTTGTTCTTGATCGAAGTGTTCCTTATGGTCAGGGCACTTTGAAAGTAAAATCAGACTATGTTAAGGAACCAATTCCCAGAATTGGGCTTGAAGGGTTATGGAAGAAGCTTCACGAACAAGAGGCCGAGACAGTGCAACTAGGTTTAGTTGCATATGGGGGAAGAATGAGTGAGATTTCAGAGAATGAAACACCTTATCCCCATCGAGCAGGCTACTTATATAAAATGCAGTATGTGGTCACTTGGGAAGAACAAGGAATTGAAGCATCATTGGAGCATATAAGTTGGATCAGAGATGTGTATAGGTATATGACACCTTACGTTTCTAAATCACCACGTGGTGCCTACATCAATTACAGAGATCTTGATATTGGAGCCAATAATGAAGGCTACACAAGCTACAAACAGGCGAGCATTTGGGGGTTCAAGTACTTCAACAACAACTTCAATCGGTTGGTGCATGTGAAATCCAAAGTTGACCCTGAAAATTTCTTTAGGAACGAGCAAAGTATCCCTCCTGTTTTGGCCTGATGGACAGACAAGATGTCCACAAAAGTTCTTTTCTAGGAACTTGTCATTGGTTTATTGTTTATATTTTTTTTTTATTTTTTGTTATTTTCTTGGTAGATAAATTGTTTCATTCTTTTATTGTAATAAATCATTGTAACAGTAGCATGAATATGATCCGTATCAACTATGGATGTTGCATCTTTCCTTTATTTTTTGAAAGTTGTGTTAACTCAGTAAAAAATTGAGGATCAAAAGCGTTTAAATTTAAACCATCTTGATTATGTAATTGAGATTTGAATGTATTTTTATGAAGCAAAAAACATATAATTTTCTTCTAATAAATCACTATAAGAATCCAAGGCATTTACGAGCCTAAAAATCATAGCTCAATTGTCGCAAAAGCAAAATCTGGTATGAAAAAAAAAATATTACTAGTAATCGTAGGAGAACTTGCTGTCGTTAGTTGAAATTGTCGCAATGTTGAGGTAGATAAGTGACAATTTATATCATAGGAAAGAAAGTTATGATCAGGCTGGAGCGAGGATTCTGTTATGCAAAGACGGCGATGATTTGTCTTGTAGGAAGTAGAGTGATGATCAGGTGATGATTAAGCAAAGCAATGAGTCTAACACAAAAACCTTTTCCCTTGATTCTACTATGGTTCTGAAATTTTGTTTTCATGACTGATTTTAGTGTCCATAATTGATTTAATTAATATATTAACTAGTAAATTATATCAATTTTTGTGTATTATAACTAATATTATATTATATTATATTATTGCAGTTGAATAATAAAACTGTATTTACTTAAATATCAATAATTCATATAAATATGGCCCTTAAAAAGATAAATATTAAAAAAAAATCCTAAACCCTAATGGCGTTGCTGTGGTGGTGTCAGACCACCGTCTCGAACACTCCCATTCTTATCTCCAAACTCGGAGGTCCCAGTTCACGGTATGGCTGGAATGACTTTACTCTGCATTAGATCATGTATAGCAAAATAGGGGATTAGGCTTTTATGTGGATAAGTTAACACAATTTTGAAATGAAAAAAATTCCCTTTTAAGTGTCTCTAGCTTAATGACAAAAGTATCTAAATAAGTTTAAGCATCTATGTCTCATTTATTCAAAAGGAATAATTGTGTTTATAATCAAGTTGTATTGTTGGCTTTATACTAAAATTATTGCTTTTACTACTATATGGTCTCCAGTAAAATAATCTCTTTAGGAAAAGAAGGGTAAAGTCCTAAACCTTTAGTGATAGAGGTTTTCTTTTGTAAAAAAAAAAAAAGTGAGAAAATTTTGTATAAAATATAATTTGCCTAAGTTGGAGTAAATAAAAGATATACATTTTCTGTATAAATAGACTATTTTAAAAAAATAAAAATAAATTACTTGATAATATAAATTTTAAAATAATATTATATATGATTTTCTTGAATACAATTCCAATAATATAATTTAATTACTTAATTATGTAATTAGACAATTAGTGAAACTTATTAATTTACAAGTTGGGTGCAACTGGAGGTTTTTAAATGATGTGGTGCTTTTTCTAAAAAATTGGAAATTTCAGACTGGTTGTTTTTTTTTCTTTTCATAGCCAAGGAACAAACTCAACAAATTGGGAATATTAGATGATTAAGTCATATTTTTCTTTAGATAAAAAAGGAATATTAAGTTATATTGAGCCAAGATTAAGGTACCAACTCGTATGAATTGTCAAGTTAAGAAATTAATGGCCGATCTCTGCAAACAAAAATAAATAAATAAGCACCCACTTCAAGAAATCCACTTAACTTTTACTCTCCATGCACCTAGGCATGGAACTATTTAGACTCTTAAATAATTTCATGGAAAAATTACAAAAGCCCTCTACGGTTTGGTCTAAGCTATACTTTGACCCTTCTATTTTCAAAAACCTACACTTTACCTCCTATTTCCTTTACATTGTCTGACAACAACTTTTGAAACTTTAATTTAAACTCTCATATTACCACTTTGCTATGCTTTTGTTTCGATGAATTTTTTCTGAAATTACTATGAAATGCAAATCAAGTTCACTATTAGTGACTAAACTATAAAATTTGAAAAATTTTGGGTAAATGCAAAGATTTCAAAAATTGAGGGAACCATGTTGTCAATTATTAGGGTTGATTCAAATGAAAATTTTTAAAATTTAGCTACCTTATTGCACAATACTTAAAAGTTTATGGTGAATGTTGTAATTTTAACAATTGCATATTAAGATCATTAAACTTACTAAATGTAAAAATTCCTTCTTTTCGAAAAATCTAAATATGGGACTTACTAAATATGGAAGTTTCTTCCCCAAATATGATACATGCTATATATATATATATAAATTTTCAATGAATGAAAGTTACTAAATATGGAAATTTCTTCTCAAAATATGAGAATTACTAAACATGAACGTGTGAAAAAAAATGGTACAACTAAATATGGAAGTCCCCTCTCCAAATATGAGACTTACGAAATGTGAAAGTACCAAAAAATGGAAGTTACAAATTACAAAAGTCATCATTCATAAATATAGGACATACTGAATATGAATGTCTCAAAAAATAAAAGTTATTAAATATGAAAACCTTCATATTTAGGAACTTACTAAATATGGAAGATATTGAAATTGGGAAGTTAAGGTTTAGGCTGAGGGTTAAAATTGGGTCTTTTGAAGTTTAGTCATCGGGTCATCTCAGGTACGAGGTCAGGTTAGTCTCAGATTTGGGTTATTTTGGGTTTAGGCAATTCAGGCTCTGATCATTTTGAGTTTAGGTCATTTGGATTAGGGTGTTCTTTGATTTCCTTAAATCGGGTTTGGGTCCAAGTTAGATTGGATGCAATTTGATTTGAGTCGTTGACTTTTTTTGTCAAATCAGGTCAGGTCTAGCTTTGATTCAGGTGCGTTGGCTCAAGTTATTGGGTCAAGTCAGATTTGTCATCCTTATTCTGAACCTTAATTTAATCTATATGATTACCATGTCCCAATAATTTCAAAATTTTTAATATTTTTTTCATAGCCAACCAACTATTAAGAAATTATGATATGCATTTACAGGGAGAAAATATATTTGCAAAAGAAAAAATTGATAATTTAAAATTTCTATTAACTATAAAAAGTAATGAAGAGATTAAAATTATTGGAAGATAACTATCATACAGTTTAGATACAATTTCAAACATTTTTATTAGACATTGTAAAAATATGAGGGGCAAAGTATAGGTTTCTAAAAATAGAGGGACAAGATGTAGGTTTAGGCATACCTCAAGGGGTAATTGTAAGTTTCCCTCAATTTCATTCCATGGAAAATAAATAAAATTCAAAGTCACCTGTAAACTGAAGTGACTTTGGGTTTTTCTTTGAACAAAAAAAAAAAAAGGATTGTGAGTGGGATCTATCCTGAAATCCTTTTTTTTTTTCCGAAACTCTAACCCTCTTGATTTTAGCAACATTAATTATTAGCTATAGTCGGGTTCAAATTCCAACACCTAACTTGCACGTAAAATAAAAAATGCTAACTGTGACTTACAATCTTCAAAGTTTCGAGTAACATTTAAGTATCTTATTTTTTCCTATATAATTTCTACTCGCTTCTAATTATTAGAAAGAAAAATATTCTTTTAAAGAAAATAACAACATTTTGTGATACCCACATGTAACCGAGTCTTGTAACTTTGTTCTTCTAAACATGGTAATTGAAGTCAAATGGCTAAGAAACTAATAAGTTTTTTGTACCTTGAGCTTATTTTACGTGACCAAATGAGCTTATTACTATATAGTCTTCAGTAAAATAATCTCTTTAGAAAAACAAGGGTAAAGTCCTAAACCTTTAGTGGTAGAGGTTTTTTTTTTTTGTAAAATTTTCTATAAAATATAACTTGCCTAAGTTGGACTAAATAAAAAATATATATTTTATGTATAAATAGAATATTTTTAAAAAATAAAAGTAAATTACGTGATAATATATATTTTAAAATAACATCATATATGATTTTCTTGAATTGCCATTCCAATTATATAATTTAATTATTTAATTATGTAATTAGCCAATTAGTGAAATTTATTAATTTACAAGTTGGGTGCAACCAGAGGTTTTTAAATGATGGGGTGCTTCTTCTAAAAAATTGGAAATTTAAGACTGGTTGTTTTCTTCTTTTCATAGTCAAAGAACAAACTCAACAAATTGGGAATATTAGATGATTAAATCATATTTTTCTTTAGATAAAAAAGGAATATTAAGTTATATTGAGCCAAGATTAAGGTATCAACTCATATGAATTGTCAAAGTTAAGAAATTAATGGCCGATCTCTGCAAATAAATAAATAAATAAATAAGCACCCACTTCAAGAAACCACTTAACTTTTAGTCTCCACCCGCCTAGGCATAGAACTGTAGGCTTAGGCTCAATTCGTTTAGAGTTTTCATGTTCATGTTAATGTGTTAATTTAAGTTGGGTGGGTCTACTAATTTGGAAGTACTTCACTATGAATGAAATTAGACATCCAAATTCACAAAATTACAAAGTTTTGCCACTAGAGCTTCTGTGCAAACCTCTTTGCTGACTAGCCTTTGTGTTCCTTGGTCATCTAAATAGCATCCTATACTTTCTTTACTCCAACCCTTTTAGTGAGAGCATCTCTTCTGATATCTCATCCCCATGACCCGACCCCTGTTCCTCACCCTTTCGCAAGAGTACCTCTTCTTTTTGGTATTTCTAGCAACGGTTTCGTGGACGAAGGCAGATCTGGCTATAGACGGAATTGCACACGAGCCTGCGAGGAGTGCGCATGGATAATTATGGTTTCATCGCAACCTCCCCTGGTCGTTGTCCCCCTCCTCCCTTTGCCCTACCATCTCCCATTTCACTGCAGCCATCAACCAAACCCTGTTCCCTCTCCCCAGTGACCTTTTCTTCCCACATAATCCTCGCCATCGGGAGCAACACCGACTTATCTCTTTAACCAACTTATGTCTTTGCTCGACTATACTCACGTTTGACCCTCCCTAGAATTTTTTTGTGTCAGGGGTGGCAACGGAGGTCGGAGTCCAGGTTGCACAAACGGAGAGATTTGGCTGAGATATCTCAGGGGCAAAGGATGGTAAATATTGTCAACCTAATAGTTTGTAAGATGTCGTTTGGCTCATTAGTATCCCTCCTACTTTGACCTGATGGACACACAAGATGTCCGCAAAAGTTCTTTTCTAGGAACTTGTCATTAGTTTATTGTTTATATTTTTGTATTATTTTTTGTTATTTTCTTGGTAGATAAATTGTTTCATTCTTTTATTGTAATAAATCATTGTAACAGTAGCCTAGATATAATTAGTTATCAATTATGGATGTTGCATCTTTCCTTTATGTTTTGAAAGTTGTGTTTAACTCAGTAAAAAAATGAGGAGCAAAAGCGTTTAAATTTAAACCATCTTGATCATGTAATTGAGATTTGAAAGTACTTTTATGTAGTAAAAAAATATATATTTTTCTTTTAATAAATCCTTATAAGAATCCAAGGCATTTCTGAGCCTAAAAATCATACCTCAATTGTGGCAAAAGAAAAGTCTAGTATGAAAAAAAATATTACTAGTGACCGTCAGAAAAATTGTTATCGCTAATTGAAATTGTCGCAACATCGAGGTAGATAAGCGACAATTTATATCATAGGAAAGAAAGTGATGATCAGGCTGGAGCAAGGATTTTGTCATGCAAAGACAGGGACGATTTGTGTTGTAGGAAGCGAAGTGATGATCAGGCAACGATTAAGCAAAGCAATGATTCTAACACAAAAAGCTTTTCCCTTGATTTTGGTATGGTTCTGCAATTTTTTTTTTCATGACTAATTTTAGTATCCATAATTGATTTAATTAATATATTAACAAGTAAATTATATCAATTTTTGTGTATTATAATTAATATTATATTATATTATATTATATTATATTGTTGCGGTTGAATAATAAAATTGTATTTACATAAATATCAATAATTCATATAAATATTGCCCTTGAATAGATAACTATGAAAAAAAAATCTTAAACCCTAATTGCGTTATCACTGCTGTGGTGGTGTCAAGCCACTATCTCGAATACTCCCATTCATAGCTCTAAACTCGAAGGTCCCAATTAGCATTACGGCAGGAATGACTCCGCTTTGCATAAGATCGTGGATAGTAAAATAGGGGATTAGGCTTTTATATGGATAAGCTTTCACAATTTTGAAATGAAAAAAATTTCCTTTTAAGTATCTCTACCTTGATGACAAAATTATCTAAATAAGTTTAAGCATCTATGTCTCATTTATTCAATAGGAACAATTGTGTTTATAATCGATTTGTATTATTGACTTTATACTAAAATTATTGCTTTTACTACTATATGGCCATCAATAAAATAATCTCTTTAAGAAAACAAGGGTAAAGTCTTAAACCTTTAATGATAGAGGCTTTTTTTTTGTTGTATAAAAAAAGTGAGAAAATTTTGTATAAAATATAACTCACCTAATTTGGAGTAAATAAAAGATATATTTTTTCTATATAAATAGACTATTTAAAAAAATAAAAATAAAATACTTGATAATAGAAATTTTAAAATAAAATTATCTATTATTTTCTTGAATTACAAATCTAATTGTATAATTTAATCATTTAATTATGTAATTAGCCATTTAATGAAAATTACTAATTTACAAGTTGGCAGCAATTGGAAGTTTTTAAATGACAGGGTGCTTTTTCTAAAAAATTGGAAGTTTAAGACTATGGTTGTTTTTTTCTTTTCATAGCCAAGGGACAAACTCAACAAATTGGGAATGTTAGATGACCAAGTCATAGTTTTCTTTAGATAAAACAGGAATATTAAGTTATATTGAGCCAAGATTAAGGTAACAACTCATATGAGCTGTCAAAGTTAAGAAATTAATGGTTGATCTCTACAAACAAAAATAAATAGATAAGCACTCACTTCAAGAAACCACTTAACTGTTTTTATGAGAAGCTCTATTAAACCTAAAATCTAGTTTCTTTTATCAGGCTCAAATTCAAATTTTCACTTGAGAGAAAAAAGGCTTCTTTCGACTCTTATGCCATGTAAATTTTGTAGAAGATGTACTTTTATCCTAAAGCAGAAAGTAGATTGAAGAATTGTCACTGACTTTCTCCTTCTCAAAAACTTCAACCTTCATTATCAAAAATAAAAAAGAAAAAGCTTCAAACTTCTACTTGTGAAAAACTGTTAGTTTTTATTTGAAATAATATATAGTACTATGTTTTGGTCAAGTTTAAAAGGAAAATTTGGTAACGCAAAGAATAGGAAAAAAATTTGTGAATAGTACCTAACCTTTAGTACATGATATCTTATCATCCTTATCATATTAAAAATGTTTTTTTGGCCCTAAAATTTTTTAATATTTCATATTAATCCCTAATTAGATGAATTTTGTTAATTCTAAGTAACTGTGTAATATTAGTTTTTTAAAAATTATTTAAATTGTCTGGTAATTCATTTCCAAGAAATTTTGAACTAGGTAATTTTTTTTCCATTAATAAAAATTTATATTATCTTATTTTTCCCAAAAATGAAATAGTAACTATACACCAGGTATGCAATCTTATTTTTCCCAGAAATGAAATAGTAACTATACACCAGGTATGCAATCATGTAATAGCTTTTTGTTGGGTTAAGGAATTATTTCTTGTGGGGTCCAAATCAAAATATCTTTAGTGAGTTTAAAATGAATAACGAGAGCCAAAATTTGGGGCGAAAATATTATATAGTGGCTGAATAACTTAGCCTAGATAAATTTTGAATATTTAAATAGTTTAATTTTCTAATATGTAATTTAATAATAAGTATTTTTCATTCTATAGATTCTCAAACCTTTTCCCTTTTTATACTTAAGTGCCCACATAATCAAAATTTTTACCACAATTATGAAATTATTGATTTATTTAAAACTTCTAAAAGCAAAAATTTCTAAAATATAAATGTATTTATAAATTATAAAAAAATAAAACTTATTTTATTTTTATAATTTATTGAAAACCAAAATTGGTTCTTGGTAGGATTTCAATTTCCATAGAATTTCCATAGGATTTCAAATTTAAAAGTAATTAATTTTATAAAGTCTTTATATTAGATGACATATTAGATAGCTACATAAATTTAAAGGCATGTTTGTTGCAAAATTGGACTATAGTCAAAAATTAGGAAATTCACTCACAAAAGTAAAATAAAAAGCTCAATGAATCTACCACAATGCAATCAAATATTTTTATTTTTAAGGTACTAATACTAATTAAGTATTCAATGTCAAATTTGGCTCTTATCAAAAGAGTAAAGTAATTTATTATTAAGAATTCAAGGCCTACTTCTTGTGATTTTTCATAAAATAAAGCCTATTAAAGTGAAAAATTAGTTTAAATGTATTTTTTTTTTCAATTTTTTATTATAAAATGGGTAAAATTCATCAGAGGTCACCTAACTTTTTTTTTTTTGTCCTAAATGTGTACCTTGCATTCATATTGTACTAATGAGGTAACCTTAACTCTTATTACCCATTCTATCTGAGTGCTTTTTATTAATTTCAGGGTTAAATATGATAGAAAGTGTTGATGTGACAAAAGAAAATAATAAAATAAGTTTTAAAATAACACCTATAGTCCTTCAAGTTTTTCTATCAACTATTTAAACCATAAGCTTTTCCCGTAGACTATGCCATCCCTCTCCTCCTCCTCCTCTTCACGGCCATCTTCACTTCCTCTCCTACCACCACCATTCATAAAAGTCACTGGTGAGTGGCTCTTTTTGCTAGAACACACTCTGGAAACCAATAGCCATATAATTTAATTATTCAGTTTTACATAATTTAGTTCAATTTTCACTCAAATCAAATATGGGTTTGTTTAAGTTTTTTAGAACCCTAACTCTAAGCTGGAAATTGGATCGCGCGAGGTTGGGGCTGGCCTTGGCAGAGACAATACGAACAGCGCAACATAAGAAGGTAGTGGGTCAGTGGATCTGCGATGTGTCGTCAATGCCAAAGCCGTAGCCACTGCCAGAACTTCCAGATCCACCGCCGCCACCGCCAGAACTTCCAGATCGTTTGCCGTCACCCAGTTGCAATTTATTGTAGTCCCAATTTTTCTCATCAAAAGCACCCATAAAATGGCGAAGAAGAGTGAATGACGCCTGCGAAACCGGGCTCCATGGGAGAGAGTAATGAACTTCGCTTTGCTGTCGGAATCAAAGAACGAGACTTTGGCAACGGATACCTATTCTAATTTTGAGCGATTTGGTTCTATTAGATGTTTGCTCTCTTTATGTGAGACGAATTCAGAGGCGACGACATTGGCAAATCCCAGAAATGAAGAGGACAATGATCTAGAAGGGAAAACGACGCGGGGAAGGAGAGAAAAGGGGGTTTGTTACATTATGAGCATAAACAATGGATTTAGAATTTTATGGCTTAAAATTGTTGAAAGGAAAAATTAGAGAACCACAAGTGTCATTTTATAATTTATTTTATAATTTATTTGAGTATTTTTTTTATGCAATAGCAGCATTTTCTGTCAAGTTTAACGCTATAATTAATAGAAAGTAACTAATTAAAATACATAATAGAAACAAAGGTACCTTGCAAAGGACAATATAAAAGTGAGATGTCCAATTAAGATACAAAAATAAGCTATGAAACGATCGGTAAATTTTATCTATTATAAAATTTATAAATCTAATTGAATAGTAATAAATTTAGTTCCACCTAGCGAGCTCAATTGGGCTTGGAGGACGTTGGGCCGAAGTATGATGAGAGTTCCGATCTCCAAACATTTAGCTTGGCAAAAAAGACATGCTAAATATGGTGGACGCCTTCAAGGTTTTTAAAAAACAAGAAAGTAACCCTCATATATTACGAACTGTCACATACACCATTAACACTCTCACAAATTTCTTTTGATTATTAAAAAAAATAAATTTTAGTTCTAAAAAAACTTTAAATGACCTATAATATAATGGTAAAAAGGTGAATCCATATGTTTCACTGAATTTTGCACTTAACTATAAAAATATTATAGTGTTACTTATGTTTCCATCTTAATATTTTTTTACTATCTACTTAACTGAATACTTAATATTCATAATTTAATAGTAAAACTATCAAGTCAGTTCATGTATCTTCACTATTTTATTTCTCGTATTAATTTTCACTTTTGAGTCCTAATAAAAACATTTGATTTAATAAGTTAAAAAATAGAGAAATTGATTAAATCTTGTATTTAAAGGTATTTTTAATAGTAATGTAAACATAGGGGAATGTTTGTTGCAAAAAATCAACTTTAGCGACAAGTCATAGTTTTTTGCCATAACAAAGAGAAAAGTTACAGGTTTGCGCAAATTATCATATTGTCCCATACAATTTTCTTCCATTTTTATGTCCCTAAAACTCTAATTAAATATACAATGACAAATTTAGGCTCATTAAAGGAACCAGCGAGTCCACTGATCGGTTCTATCCCTAATTTCATCAATCTGCAACCAGATCTCGTGGATTCCAGGTGTATCGTTAGGATTTCAGGTTCTGTGAGTGTTATTAATTATGCTTAACTCGATTTATTATTAGTATTATTATGAAAAATTACATGATTTACCCTTAAAATATATCCAATTTTTTATTTTTACCTCAAAATTGTCAAACATTACAAAAGTAGGGTAAAAATAATATTTTGCATAAAAAATGCCCCTCCTTTTGTTATCTCCGTTAGTATTGATAAAAATTAAAAAAAAAACACTACAAATTTAACATGCCCATCAAAAAAATTAAATTTTCCAATCCCTTCAAATAATTATGGAGAATATTTTAGATACAAAAAAAAATATAACTTGACAAACTTATCTATTTTTCAACTCAAACCTTGAATAACCAAAAACACCAAAAAGTAGAATGAAAAATTACCAATTCAATATGCCCCTCTAGAATTAAACATCAAATCCCTTCAAATAAATATTTAGACTATTCTAGAATTAAAATAAATAGAATCTAGCACACTTGTCTATTTTTTTCAACATAAACCATAAAGCAGCACAAAAAAATGTAACAATAAAATGAAAAATAAAAAAAATTAATTCAACATCTCCATCCAGAATTAAAGCATCCATTATCTTCAAATACTTATGGAGACTATTCTACATCCTAAAGAAATAAATTTGACATATTTACCTTTTTTTTCAACTTAAACCATAAAATAGCAAAAAAAACTAAAAAATAGAATGAAAATAAAAAAAATTACCAATTCAACATACCCATTGAAAATTAAAGAATCCAATCCATTAAAATATTTATTGATACTATTTTTTATTAAAAAAATATAATTTGACACATTTACCTATTTTTTCAACTTAAACCCTAAATAGTAAAAAGAATTGAAAAATAGAATGAAAAATAAAAAACACTATGGATTCAACATTCACATACCAAATTAAAGAATATATAAATATTTGAAGGTATTGTATTCTTTAATTTGGGATGAGCATGTCTAGTTGGCAATTTTTTATTTTTGTTCTATGATTTGAGTTGAAAAAAATAGATAAGTATGTCAAATTTTATTTATTTGGAATATATAATAGTCTCCATAATTATTTTAATGGATTTATACTTTAATCTTTTATGGCCATATTGAATTGGTAATTTTTTTATTCAATTTTTTTATTTTTTTGCTATTTTATGGTTTAAGTTGAAAAAAATATATAAGTGTGTCAAATTCTATTTGTCTTGCATCTAGAATAGTATCAATAAGTATTTCAATGGATTGTATGCTTTAATTTTGGATGAGCATGTTGACTTGGTAAATTTTTATTTTTCTATTTTTTTTCTATTTTACGGATTAAGTTGAAAAAAATAAATCTATTTAAATTTATTAAATCAAAATGAACTCACTGACATCAAATTAATATCATTGTCCTTTACATTTTTTTCTAAAAAAGGACAAGGAATGAGGACACATTGATAATTAATCAATGGCATCATATTGCGAGTACACTATCCCATCACACAAGACTTCACAAGCCTAAAAAAATAGACTAAATGGAAATGATAAATAAACATAAAAGAAAGAAAAAAAAAGGATTGCATCTAGGGGAAAAATGAAAGTGAGAGTAAAATGAGAGAGCGAGAAAGTGTGGGAGAGCAAGTGAGAGTGAGAAAAGGTGGGATGGGTTTCGTTGCAGGTTCGGATCGAGGATACAGGGGTAAACTTGATAGAAGGGACGATTGGAGATGTCTTGATTGTGTCACGGACTCTTTCTTTTTCTCCAATTTTCCGGACTCTTGGACAATTGCTGATCTATGGAAGATTTTCAGGATGTATGGACCAGTTGCAGATGTTTTTGTATCCCAGAGAAGCACAAAGTCTGGTCGCCGGTTTGGCATTTTCAAGTTCGACAAGAAGAATCTGTCAGATGGTATTGTTGAGAGACCAAATCAGATATGGATTGGGAGCTAGAAGTTATTCCCAACCGGGCAAGATGTAAAAGAAGGCAGGAGGGAATAACAGGTTATGAGGAAATCAAATGTACAACCCAGTAATCTTGAGAACAGGGCTTCTAATGTTAATCTCCCCGTTAAGATTACAGAGAAGCAGTGGCGGGACAAGAGGCTACATCCAAGACCCTCAAAAAAAAAAAAAAAGATGAGGTGGATGAGTGGGCCGGTATAGAGTTTCATTCAAGGGAAGCTGGAAAGGCGTGGCTCGACAGGTGTTTTATCAGTGAAGTGCGGGAGGTGGAGCTGATAGAAGGGTAATAATGTATCTTTGACATTGATGGTGTGGGAGTGGGACTGTAGAAAAAACCGAGAAGAGAAAATGTCTCTCTACTACCTTTTCTGAAGTTCGCATAAGTACATATATACTTGAGTTACAAGGTTTCCTACTACAAGTAAATAACTAGAAGATAAGGGAGAAGTAAAAGGAAGTGAAGATAATAAAACTATCTGGATGAGTTCTAACTCAATCCTACTGCTGCTGTACGTCTGAATACGTGAGGAGAAATAATTCTTCCAATAGCCCCCCTCAAGCTGGAGTGTGAAGGAACGAAACACCAAGCTTGCCAAGAAGGTTATGGAAGTGTTCATGGCTTAGTGCTTTCGTAAAGATGTCAGCTGGTTGTTCGCGAGAAGGAAGATACTGCGTTGTGAGCTCCTTGAACTGAAGACGCTCTCGTATAAAATGACAGTCCATCTCAATATGTTTGGTCCTTTCATGATAAACAGGATTTGCTGAGATATGCAACGCAGCTTGATTGTCGCAGAAGAGTTGCATGGGCCGTAAATGATCAATTGTGAGATCTTTTAGAAGAGCACGAGTCCAAAGCAATTCACTGGCGGCTGCTGCCATTGCTCTATACTCGGCTTCAGCGGAAGAGCGGCTAACAGTGGTCTGCTTCTTGGTCCTCCAAGAGAGAGGTGCTGGACCTAAAGAGACATAGTATCCTGTTAAGGACCGTCGAGTCTCAGTGCAAGCTCCCCAATCGGCATCACTATACACCTTGAGCTGGAGGTCGTTTTCTCGTGGGAAGAACAAGCCCTGTCCTGGTGCTCCCTGTATGTATTTCAGCACCCGGGTGGCTGCTTGATGATGCTCCAGGCCTGGCTCCTGCATATGTTGGCTGAGGATATTGACAGCATAACAAATGTCCGGCCTAGTTATGGAAAGGTATAGTAACTGCCCAACTAGGCGACGATAAAGACCTGGATCTGTCAATTGATTTTGCGAGGGACGTGTGAGATGGTGTTGCTGAACCATGGGCACTCGGCTTGGCTTGGCTCCCATTAGACCTGTGTCCGACAGAATGTCTAAGGCATATTTTCGCTGACTGACGAATATCCCCTTCGGACCATGTGCAACCTCCAATCCAAGAAAATATTTGAGAGTCCCTAAGTCCTTCAAGTGAAAGCGTTGATGTAGGAACTTCTTCAACTCGCGACATTCATGGGCATCATTTCCTGCTAGTACCATATCATCCACGTAGATAAGTAGCGCTAGGAATGATTTGCCTTTGTTGCGGGTGAACAATGAAGTGTCCGCATTGGATTGAATGAAACCATACTCTTTTAGTGTTGATGAAAGTTTTGCAAACCACTCTCTAGATGCTTGTTTTAGCCCATAGAGAGATTTTCGTAGTTTACAAACCCTAGTATCCCCATGTGGCAGGTATCCCGGCGGTGCTGCCATATATATGTCTTCATGGAGATCACCATGAAGGAATGCATTATGTACGTCTAGCTGGTGGAGTCCCCAGCCTTTTGCCGCGGCCACTGCAAGGAGGCACCGGACAGTGTTGAGTTTGGCTACGGGAGCGAAAGTCTCGTGGTAGTCCAACCCTTCGACTTGTGTAAAACCTTTAGCCACAAGGCGTGCCTTGTACCTTTCAATTGAGCCATCTGAACGGTACTTAATTTTGTATACCCACTTACAACCAACGACTCTTTTTCCTTTTGGCAACGGCACAATGTCCCATGTCTGGTTTGTTTCTAGTGCGCCAATTTCGGCCTTCATTGCTTCTCGCCAGCATTGCTCATTTTGGGCTGCCGAGAAGGACTTAGGTTCCAAGCCAGTCAAGATTGCTGCAAGAAAGTACCGGTGGTGCAAGGAAAAATGGTCATTGGTAAAAACGGAGGTAAGGGCATGAGGAGTACCTGAAGAAGCCATTTCGGAGTGTGATGAGTGACCAGGAAGGCTGTAGTCATAGTCCGTCAGATGTCTCGGTACTTGTCTAGCTCTTGTACTTCGTCGTTGGCTTTGTTCATCTTGTGCCGGATCTTCTCCATCTCCAGATGGCATCTGGTAGTCTTGTTCCTCATGTTCATCGTGTTCTGAGGGAGGTTTATCTGATTCTGGTATCAAGGTTTCGGGCAGGGGTATGTTAGGCTGAAGGTTTTGCTGGTTGGGTATTGTCGGAGGATTAGGTGATTGAAGCTGGAAGGGGAATACCGTCTCGTGGAAGACTACATCTCGGGTAATGAAGTACTTCTGTGTCTCTAAATCAAAAACCCGATATCCCTTTTGATTGGTGGGGTAGCCAGTGAAGATGCACGTGCGCGACCTCGGATGAAACTTGTCCTTTAGTTGTAGGGGGTTTATGGCATAACACAAGCATCCAATGACTCGCATGTGATCATAGTCCGGTTTTTTGCCAAACAACACTTCATGTGGCGTTTTATTCTTCAGGGCTCGGCTAGGAAGTCGGTTGATGATGTAAGTGGCAGCTAACACACAATCACCCCAAAATTTGGTGGGAAAATTTGCTTGAAACTTGAGCGCTCGAGCAATATTTAGGATGTCCCTGTGTCGCCTTTCTACTACACCATTTTGTTGGGGCGTCCCAGAGCATGAACTTTGGTTTAAAATCCCTTTTGACTTGTAAAAAAATCCCATAGCTCCTTCTATCAATTCTGGAGCATTATCACTTCTTACAATCTTGACATTTCGACCAAATTGAGTGGCTATCACATTGTAGTATGTTTCAAAAATATTGGGGGCGTCACTCTTTTGCTTCATGAGGAATGTCCAAACGGTCCTTGTATGATCATCAACTAATGTGAGGAAATAGTGTGCTCCATTCGTTGTTGCTGTCTGATATGGTCCCCATGTGTCCATGTGAATGAGTTCAAAGGGAATAAGGCTTCTTTTATTACTCAATGGAAATGGTGACCTGGAAAGTTTTGCTAATGGACAAATTTGACATTCCTTACAAACTTTAGTGGACTCAACTGAAGAAGAAAAAAATGGGATTGTCTCCAAACGTGCACTGGATGGATGTCCCAGCCTCTGGTGCCACAATTCCCCCGAGATATTGCTAACTGCCATGGCTCGTGAATCATCCATCTCCTTATTCTTGAAAAAATACAGCCCTCCGGTCTCCTCACCCACTCCAATCAGCTTCTTCGATGCTCGGTCCTGTAAGACACAGAAATCAGGAAAAAAGATTGCAACACAATTGTGTTGCTTGGTGAGTTTGCTAATGGACAGAAGGTTGTATTTAAAGTGAGGTGCCAAGAGTACGTCTTTTAGGTCCAAGTCATGTTTTAAAAAGCATGAGCCAATTTTGGTTACATTTTCTATCGAACCATCAGGCAATTGGATTGTTTGTTTGGTTATGTTTTGGGGATCTTTTAGGAGGGTGTCATGTGCAGTAATGTGGTCAGTGGCGCCAGTATCTAGGATCCAGGCTTTATCTAGGCTAGGTGTTAAGGAAAAGGTGTTACCAGTGAAATTGACTGCACTTGTTCCTCTGTCCTTCCTCAACAGGTCCAAAAGCTGCTGGTATTGCTCGGTTGTCAAGCCAGCAACAGTTGATACTTCCTGGTTCTCATTTTGGCCCTTCTTTTCACAATGATTTGCATTGCTCTTCTTCTTGTTTTGTTTGATCCTCCTGGGCTGCCAATTCTCTGGGTATCCAATTATTTCATAGCAATTTTCTTCTACGTGCCCAACACGGTTACAGTGATCGCATCGCGGCCTGGGTTGGCTTCCCTCCTTGTTGTTGATTGTGGCCTTTGGTTGCGGTCTAGCTGTAAACGCTCCTGCAGCCTCTACCTCCTGACCTTGCGCTAGACTTAATTGCTTCTCCTCTGCTGCTAACATGGCGTAGATGCGGTTCAGTGAAGGCTGGGGCTCTGTGGCCAATATCTGTGATCGGATGGTCTTGAATTTTGGATCGAGACCCATAAGAAATTGATGAGCTCGTTCCTTTTCTTTCTCAGCTACCCATTCTTTGGCTGCCTGGCAGGTGCAGGATGGGGTTAAGGCGTACATTCCGAGCTCGTCCCAAAAACCTTTGAGTTTTGTGTAGTAGGCAGCAACTGTCGTTGAACCTTGCGTCGTAAGCATGATGTTTCTCCTTAGCTCGTGAGCGCGTGGTTCATTGGCATGTCCGTATCTCTCCTCCAAGTCTTGCCATAAATCCTGTGAGGTGGGATGAAAGGAAACAGAATCATGAAGACTGGGATTTATGGAGTTAATAAACCAGGATGTGACCAAACCGTCGCATCTATCCCAAGCCAGGGCTTCTGTCGTATCTTCTTCCGGCTTTGGCAGACTCCCATCAACAAAGCCAACCTTATTCTTACTCCTCAGCACATTCAGCATGCTCCTTCTCCATTTGTGATAATTATCTCCATCCAAGGGAATGGAGACGAGGGACGCTGTTGTGTAATCCGCGGATGTCAAGAAATAAGGTGAGTTTGGGTCTTGATAAAAGGCTATGAAGGATGTGCTTGGCCGCTTGGGATCAGAAGTATTTCCATTTGACATTTTGGTGAGAACAGGCCTCAGAATTTGTGCTCTGATACCATGTAGAAAAAACCGAGAAGAGAAAATGTCTCTCTACTACCTTTTCTGAAGTTCGCATAAGTACATATATACTTGAGTTACAAGGTTTCCTACTACAAGTAAATAACTAGAAGATAAGGGAGAAGTAAAAGGAAGTGAAGATAATGAAACTATCTGGATGAGTTCTAACTCAATCCTACTGCTGCTGTACGTCTGAATACATGAGGAGAATAATTCTTCCAATAGGGACATTGTAAGATCAAGCCTCTAGGAGGAAAGACAGTGCTAGTCGAATGTGCAATTGTAGTTGAGGCGGAAAATCTCCTGAACAAAAGCTCAGGATGGATGGCTCAGTGCTTCGAATCTATCCAAAAGTGTACTTGGCTGTGCATGAAAGGCAATGAAAAGCTCAGGATGGATGGCTCAAGCTTGGAATGATCAGCTATTCACTACTATGGCTTTACTATGGGCCAATGTAGTTGTGGTCAACAGAGACACTAGTCTAAACAAGTTCTTAAGGCAAGGCAAAGTTTTGGTCCAGACAAGTTACCCTGACTTTATTTATAAAACAGTGCATATTAATGTTTGGTGACAATATTGACTCTGACAAAGACAGTTTTGCTGGAAGTGGTTGGTGAAACAGAAGCTGTTGAAGGAGATGTTGACTTGGCATGCAAGTCAGATGAAGTGTCCATCCGGACGGACTCTATTGGTTCCTTAAATAAAGTGGTTGGACAAGGTGGCAAGATTTCAAACTCAAATCTCAACAGCAGAATTATTGAGGAAGTAAATGTAAATACATGTGGAAGTGCAACTATTAATCTCGTCGGTAGCTGCAGTGATTCATTGGAGCATAATTCCAAGGAGCGCAATTCTCAACCAGATGACGTTGATTTTAGATCATGGAAAAGCTGGCAAAAACAAAATTAAGTTTAGCTGTCAGGGGTTTGTTGGTCTAAGCAAGATTGCTGGGCCACCCATTAAAAAGAACGCTAAGAAAAAGGATAAGGATTGCCGGGTGATTCATTAAAACAAGGCCAAAATACCCCATTGGCCCTTGAACTCGGTTAACAAGGAGCTTTGCCACCCTGAAGTTTAACTCGGTCTGACTCAATCCCTGAACTTTATTAAGTGGGCCGGTCTACCCCTTGACCAAACGTGTGCATATCACGTGATAAACCATACCTAACTCTGTTTACAAGCCGTTAACCAACTAAAATAACCTAAACGATCAATAGCACAATTAAAACTATTTGGGACTTGTCGGAGACGAGTTGAAGGATTTGGGAAAAAGACAAAGAAAAAATTGATTTCTTGAGCTAGGGTTCTTCTCCTTCTACTCGATGAAACTGTCATTCTTTAAGTACTCACAACGAATTGGTTTGGGCTGCCACTTGGGTCCCCGCCGCCACTACCCGCCCCGCCCTCGTCCTAAACGGCTTGCTCAACAAGACCATCAAGCTCTAGAAGCCAGGCGATAGGCTCCTACTAGAGCGCACCAGCATTGGCCACTGCCTCAACGTCGTCTCAGCGTGGTTCATCCATCCGGCATCATAACCGCCTCCGCCTCCACCTCCCTCGACAGCTTCGTCCTGCGTCTTCGATGTTTATAAACGCCACCATATCTGCACTCAAAGGCCTTCCCTCTGAAATCTGGCGAATGCAATTTGATCCCAAGGTAAAATCATGTGTTTCAGCATTTCTGTCTTTCTCTTATTTGGAATTCTGTTAAGTGTTTGCTTTCAATCTTAAGCCTTCTTTTAATCTTCTTTTCTCGTGAGGACTTAGTTTAGCTCTGTGGGTATTTTATGTTGAGAACTATGTAGTTAAGTTGGAATTCTGCATTTTCATCACTTAAAGGTATTTGCTATTCAGCTCATATGCTGCTAAGAACTTAGGTTCCTAATTTCAGTTTACCACATAGAGTCTATTGAAATAAAATGTCAGTTTTTTTAGGCTTCTCTGGCTCAAATTTGCTCCTAAGAACATTTTTTGCTAAGATTTTTTAGTGATAATGCATATGATTTTCATTAATGGAACTCAAAAAGTATGGCAAAGAGATTACTTTTGGAGTGCAAGACTTACATTTGGGCAGAATTTTCCCAAATTATAAGCCAATGTTGTTTTCTGTTTGAGTTTTCCTGTTTCTGTCTTAGTCAGTCCTTTTGCCATCTTTCTATAAATGTGTTGGTTTGCTCGTTGAAGTTGTGTGGTGGTAAATTTGTAAATAAAGAGATACTCATGACTACTATTATAGCATCAGTAATACTCTGACAAACCTGACAAGCAAGAACATTCCCCAGAAATTTTTTTTTTTTCATTTTTTTCCTACTCTTTTGGATGATAATGCATATGAATTTCATTAATGGAACTTTAAAGTATTTCATATAGATCAGTTTGGGAGAGAAAGGGTTAAATGTGGGTAGAATTTTCTAGAATTATGAGTTATTGCCATTGTCTGTTTCAATTTTCTTTTTCTATTTTGGTTAGTTGCTTCTTGCTACCTTTCCATAAATGTGCTTGTTTGCTTGTTGAAGTTGTGGGGTACTAAGTTTATAAGTAAAGAAATACTCATTGCTGCTATAAAATCAATAATACATCAATGAACCTATCAAGCAATGGCATTGCCCATCTTTGATGAAGTGCTGGAAGGTGATTAGCAACAATTTAAGAGGTTGAGCCTGTCACTTTACATTCTTATGAAATTGTACTACAACGGCTTAGAATTTCTCTTTTGGTTCTTATTACTTTCTAGATATAGACAACTTTTGTTAAGTTAGCTTAATTTCACACTGACAATTGCTCTATGATCGATTCACACACAGGGCACTACTCTTGTTGTTGCCATTGGTGCCCTTTGATCAGAACAGGCAAAGATGGTAATTGATAAGTATTACACGGAAAGGAAGAAACTAGAAGAGGAAGAATGTGCTCTAAAAGTGCAAGTTTCACAGCTGGTTTTTAGAAAGGATCAAGCACTTGATTGTTTAGTTAACACTTGACCTTGCCATTGTGATTGACACTTATTCGAAGCATTGGTTATTTATAATGAGAATTTGTATTATTTCTGTACTACAGCTTAGTTACCAATTGGTATATGTAGCATTGACAATAATATGTATAGAGTAGAGATTGAGCCTGACAAGTATACAAATTGAGATGTTGTATCAATAGCGAGTTGACATTAATACTTAGTTGGACAATATCTTTTATGTTGCAAACAGGGTAGGTATAAATAGCTGCAAACAAAGTAGTTATAAATACCAGAAATGTTTTCTTAATTCAAGAACATGTAATCGGTCACTAAGAAACAAGGAAATGGGACGCACCAATCATACATAACAAAAGCATGCTTCACTTTTATATGCTTCTATTCATATGACTTGCTAGTCTTACATAACTATGCTGCCTAATACTCCATGGCCTATTAGATACCAATACTGAAAGTCCACCCATTACATACTCTCCACCAAAAGTCAACACCACTTATTACAGTTTGATTATGCAGAAGAGGAGCCATTGTTGTCTGGTTAGGGAGCCGTAGTACAGGGTCAAAGCTGAAAAAAAAAAATTAAGAAAGAAATATATTTCTTCAACTGCAAAAAAATAAATAAATAAATAGAAAAACAAGAAAAATATAATAACAATTAGATAATGTGGATTGCATAAAATTACCTGTATAAGACAGGTTTTCTTGGTTTGTTCGTCACTCTTGCAAATGAAACAATGCATTTTCCTCCCATGCATCGAAATCTTAATCTTACCCTTTCTCCGTTCATTCCTTGCCCTTTTTCTTTTTGTTTAAGGTCTACCGGGCATTGGCCTTTCAAGAGGTGGTAGAATTTGACCTAGTCCACTGTACTCCCAAAACTCTTTTCTAGACATGGTTCCAAATCCAATAGCATATGAATATGCTTTCAAGTATCTATCTTTCATGTATACAGGGTCAATGTATGCTTTAGGATCATCTGTTTTAAAGTGAACGACCCTAATAATGAGTGGACATAGTATTCCAGATAGCTCCCACTCGTTACAAGTTCAAAATTTTGTTTCTAGATAAACTTCATACCTACTTCTGCCCAAACTAATCTCATAACCATCCTGACCATTCCATTGCACTCTCCATCTATAACTGGCACCAATATTTTCATGTAAAGTGTCTCGAATTTTCTTACTAAATTGTTCTCTTTATGGCCTTTTTGCAACAAAATTTCTTCTTTCTATAACTCTCTACATGACAAAAAGTCTTATCTCTTCTAGCTTAGAGATGATTGGTTTTCATCTAGCTCTAAGCAAAACAAAGTTAAAAGCTTCACAACTATTATCGTCCACAGAGTGACACTTGATAGCTATTGAGAAAAAAGGCTCGACACCATTTTCTAAGATCAACACGCATCACAGCTTCTTTTGCACCAGGTTTTTACATTTCCAATTCATCTAGCCTGTTCTTGAGGATATGTTCATTTGGTGCCTTAGCTACAGCTTAAAAAGTGAGTTTTAGGGCGTCACCTCTAAAGTTAGGATATGAATTGGTGTATATATGCCTCGCACATAGTATATGTTCTGCTCTTGGAAAAATTTCTTCAACAGCATTTAAAAGTCCTTAACAAGCATAAAAAAACCATTAATCACCATATTATTAAGTAAAAATAACAAGTTTTTTAGCTTTTTACAGCAAAAAAAATAGCACACCACTAAGGAGTCTACTAAAGCAAAATATGAAAACAAACAAGTCTAATTGGTCTACTAACATGTATTGCACTACCACTTACATGTATTCGCTAAAAAATAATTAAACTTAATAACCTTTTCACCTTTTGTTGATCAGACATGAAACACCTGTGAGAGAACCTCCTCGCTTATCCTGATATAGGGTGTTCCGAGGATCTTAGGATTATCAGGATTTAGTAATCCTGATCTTAGTTGCAAATGACTAAGCTAATACTTGCATACTTAACTTCGGCATTTAGAGAGAACTAATAAATAAAACTTTTCAAAAAGCAATTTCCATGGTATTCATAAAACACTTGAAACACATACCAAATTCATATAAACATATTTATTTAAACTGTAAGCACTAACTTATGTACACATAACACTTAACTTATGTACATCCATAAGCAACCATAGTGCATATACAGATATATACACTAAGTAAGTCCATACACACTAGTCAAACTAGAAGCATTTCCTTGGTACTTAAGTACCCAATATGTACAAAGTCTGTGACATTAAAATAACTCCCACCTGAGTGTAAAAGCTCCAGAAGAGGTCTAACTTCTCCTTGTGCACTTTGCCTGTATCTGTTAAGGCTATATTAAATAACTTAGTTAGTACAATGATATTACTAACCAATAACTTAGAATTATTAAAGATTCATGGTATTTTAAATACCTGCACCAAAACCTTGCTTAACAACCCTTCAGTAGGTGTTAGGCTTCACACTACTAGTATCTGCACAATGTGATACTTAAGGGAGTGAGAATCATAAATTCTCAATAAGAAATTAAATACCTGCAAAATAAACTTTAGGACCTAGCATATAATATATATATACATATCTTAATGTGAGCTCAAAATATTATGAGGTCTTGACTAATGGCCACTAGTACGGGTTCTATGGCGGGGAACCCATCCTCAACTTAGTCCTTCTTACAAGAGCTTAACTCTTACCTCAGCAAGCTTAGCTTGCCATTACTTACCCTTACTCTTACAAGAGCTTAACTCTTGCCTCAGCAAGCTTGGCTTGCCATTACTTACCCTTACTCACACTGTACAGGGAGTTCTTAAACTTGGTGGCTCATTCTTACCAAGTTTGGTAGCTTAGCTAGGGTACTCTTGAGCATTAAAGCCCATCTTGAATACTTAGTATCCCGTATACTTACTTAAGGACTATTTAATTACTTAGTCCTTAAGCCACTTCTTGTCCACCTCTTACTCCCTTAATTAATGCATTGTAAAACTCATAATGCATCAATTTAAACTTGAACTTAAAATCCCTTACCTTGAATAATTAATGTAAGCAAGCACCAACTTCAATGTCCTTATGGTCTCGGTTTTGTATTCTTCTTTGTACCTTTATAGTAACTTTAGTATTTCTCTTTTAGTTGAACATTTAGCTACACAAATAAACCATAATTAGGAAAATATTACAAAATTCTTTATGGTTTAAATGGTTAGGAATAACCCTCTCAACGGATTCCAATTAATCGGCCCTTTACTTAACAATACATAAACAAATGTTTCTTAGTCTTCTTTGATTTCTTATTGCTAGTTTAATAATTCTAATAATTAATTAAAAATTATTTTATGTTTTTTTTAATTTCTTCCCAGTCGAAGCAACCAAAGGAAATAAAATATTTCCTACGCATCTCCAATTTCAACCGTAGCCTTAGGTTCCTTTAAATTTCTAGCTTGATTCAAGCTCCCATGCTTAATTCTCTCAAGAAACATGCTTGGAACTAATTTAATCAATAAAACCAGCATCTCCACCAACAAAATAAACCAAGAAATTAAGGGAAAAATAAATACTTGCTTGCTTACTAGAAATGAGCTCAAAACTTAGCTCTTTATGCAAGAAATCTCACTTTTCTCCCAATTTTTCTTTGAATTTGCAATTAAATTGGTGGATTGGAGCTTGGATGGTGCGGTCATAGAGGTTTGAAGGAGAGGAAGGAAGCTTTTGGGTGGTGGCAGGATATGGATGAAGAAGACAATGAACAAATAAATAAACCAAAGTCAACTTTTGTGTGCTTATGTCAAGGACTCAAGGCCCGTATCTGGTCCTTTATTTGTACTAAATAGTATGTTGGGGACTTATCTGTAACTTATATGAAACCTTAGGACCAAAACCGAAGTTATTCCACACCTGAATCCTTCTTTACCTTAATTACACGGCCAGTCCTCAAGTTTGGCAGACATGCAATTTAGGTCTGATACTTTTGAGGGTTACATATAAACTATTTTCAGACAATTTAGTCAATTCACAATTTCACCGAGGTAAAGTGGGAATTACGAAAAACCGTTATACCTTAATTTTAATAATTTTCCATCCTTTACCCAATTGTGAAATAAAAATGGGTCACTATATGAAATGACTAAAATGCCCTTCTTTGTCTGGTTTACTTAAATGACTAATTTTGTTCTCTTTAAGCTACTATACTTTATTAAACCGAGAATTTGCTTGCATTAAATATTCTAAGTACATTAAATTACTAAAATAACTAAAGTTACCTCAGTAATTATGTTCGGATTTTTGGAGAGCCGTTACAACACCACCTCATTCCATCTATTGTTTGTATATCATGTCTCAAATGCTCCAAAAACCAAAGCCAAGATGCAAGACATTCAACTTCAACTATGACCCATACTAGAGGATATATCTGATTGTTTGCATCTTTGCCTATAGCAGTGAACAGTTGGCCCCTCACTACCCTATTTAAAAAGCAACCATCCAAGTCCAAGAACTTCTGACAACCCTTTAGAAATGCATTTCTCAAAAAACCGGTTAAAAAAAGGTGGACAGCCAGGGCCCCTGTGATCAACCTCAATATTTACACTACTCCCTGGATTCGCTGCATGGAGGGCCTTTGCATAATCATGCAGTCTTGCATTTTGCTCACTAATATCCCTCTCAAACTTGTGCATGACCATCCTCTTCGCTTTCTTACACTAATTTATTGACACTTCCAAATTGAATTGTTCTCTAACTTGGTCTTGAATGTAATCAAGTTTCAAGTTCCGGTGGCTATATATTAATGACTCAAATGAATTGGCTATCCATGGATTATTTGTTTTTGATATTTTGTATAGCTTCAAACAATTATGTCTCCCAACATAAGTTTTCTCCATGAAGTATACTTTAGATTTTAGCTTTTCCTCATAAGCAAAAAATAACCATGGACAATCTTTTGCCTTACATTTGGCCCTAATTCTCCCTTTTTCATTCTTGACGTAAATAAACTCTCGTTTATCACTTATTTCATACTTCTTAAGTGCCCTCCTACATTGCTTAACATCTATAAAACACTGACCAACAAAAAAATTAACTTCCTTGTATTTTTCATCATACTTGGCATACTTACTTCACCTTCTTACCAAGACTCTTTGACCATCATCTCCACTCTCTGAAGAAATACTCCTAATGTCAAAGTCATCTAGCTCATTTGCACAGCTATCACCACTTTTCTGAATCATTTTCGATCTCATATTCCCCCTCTACTTTGCCTACGTCTAGCTCCATATTCCTCCTCCTATTCAGCTACATTGCTTTTGAAACTACAAGGTCGGATATATTCCCTTGCTGTTCAAAATGCTTATATAAGTTCATCCTCTTCACCAGGCAATATGGTCTCAACACTAGTGTTCATTTCCCAGTCAAGCTCCGTTGAAAAAATATTCACCCTCATCATCTGAACCATCATTACCACCTTTCTCATTTTCATTTACATCCCCATCACCTCCATTTTTGTTTGCATAAGCCCTTGCCTCATTTATATCTTCCACCAACACCTCTTTATGTCTTGAATGCCCTTATGGTTAGAATGCTCAAAGTGTTCAATATAAACCTCCACTTATCCACCTAACATACCACATGCTACCATATCTATTGCACTGGCATCATTGTGTAGCTCTCTTAGACCTACATCAAAAGACATGCTAGGTTTTCTATAGTAAATTTTTTTCACTTCACTAGGGCCATACCCAACTTCTTCTAATCAATCTAGAAACCATCAATATGTCACTAATTCAGAGTCCAATTTTTTTTCAAACTTTTTCTCACCAATATACCTCACAATTGGGTGCCTTATTAGTATTCCGCCATGGTGTATTATTATATTTAAATCTCCCATTTGCACCTGCAATGTCATAAACCACAAATTAATTTTCAACACCAAGATCATATTACATAGCATCTTTAACTGTAGATTTTTTATATAGTATCAATAGGGCCCCTTAACTTGAATTTGTATTATTAGGCCTACCCATTAACTAACCAATTTTTATCTCCCCAACTCAGCCCCATAACTAAAACTCGTTTGGGCCATATAGTCAAATGGTAGCATCTATAGGTGAATAATAGAGTTGAATTATTTGGTACTCGGTGAACAAGAATTGAATAATGGATTGTTAAGGCATAAAAATGATTAAACCAATTTATTGCCTCACACCACATTGTCATACTAAATTTTAAGTGGTAGGAACAATAAACACTCAAGAATAATAAAAAATAAAACTCTACCTAAACTACCTGTCCAACAAAACCATAAGCATATGAACAAAAAAAAAAGGACGGCTTGAGGGGTTTTTTAATTTGCACCTTTTATGTGTTCTATAGGTGGAATTAATTGTTGGTAGGAATCAATACGTCATGGGTCACTCCTCTACTAAATGGTTTTCCCCTAGCTCAAGGAATCAATTTTTCTTCTTGTTTTTTTCCTAAATCCTTCAACTCGTCACCCACAAGTCATAACCCGTTTCCCACTTTAATATTGTGCTACTGATCGTTTAGGTTATTTTAGTTGGTTAATGGCTTGCAAATAGAGTTAGGTTTAGTTTATCACATGATATGCACATGTTTGGTCAAGGGGTAAACCGGCCCATTTAATGAAATTCAGGGACTAAGTCAGACTGAGTTAAACTTCAAGGGGGTAAAGCTCATTGTTAACCAAGTTCAAGGGCCAATGAGGTATTTTGGCCTTAAAACAATTGCTTCCTTAGGAAAGAAGGTGATATTATATCAAACAATTACATAATGTTCAAATATTCCCTTATCCTAAGAGGGCTGGCTACCGATCAGGAACAAAGTGAAGTAAGGAAAACTTTGAATTTTGGGAAAAATATCAAAATCCATTTAGAGGATTTAGACTTATAATCACTGCAGAGGATTTGTGGAGAATCGACTGATGCGGTGAATGGTAATCTTCAGGAAAAGGTTGTCGAAAGCCAGAAATGTAGTTGCTCAGCTAGGATGTTAGAGGTCAAGGGAAGAGGGGGAAGAAAGTTGCAATCAGAGATCTTCTTAGGAGAAATCAAGTAGATTTTCTTTGTCTGTAGGAAGCGAAAACTCAGAATTTGGCTCGTGGTTCAGTTATAGCATTATGTGCAAACAACAATTTTCCTTATGCTGAAAATAATGCAGTAGGACTCTCAGGAGGTCTTTGACAGATTTGATTCCTTCGATTTTGAGGGTTTTGTGGGTCACTATAAAGGACTCGGGATGCCAAGTCTATTGATTAACGTCTATGCCTCATAGTCTTTTTCTAAAAAAAGATTAGCTTTGAGAGATTATTCTATTGATCATTTCAAATTTTTGAGGTCTTTGGAGCTGCACTGGAGGTTTCAACTCTGTCATATCGGAAGATGAAATAAAAGGCTACAGTTCTAATTTAATAAAGATTTACTCTTTTGGTGAGTTTATGAATAATGCTCACGCAGTTGATCTTCCACTTGGTGTAAAAAAAATTACTTGGTTCAACTCTAGGGGATCAAAGATGAGCAAATTAGATCATGCTCTAGTCTCAAAAAGTTTTTTACAGATGTGGCCAAGCTTGAGTTTGATTAGACTGGAGACGACATTTCAATTCATTGTGCCATTTTGATAAAGCAGGTCTCTACTGATTATGTGTCAATCCCTTTCAAAATTATTAACACTTAGTTTGACCATAAAAATTTCCTTTCATTTGTTGAGAATCAATGGAATTAGATACAGATAGGAAGAAGCCCTAGTGTTCAGCTGAAAGAAAAACTTAAGTGTCTTAAGGCTATGTTAAAGTAGTGGAATCGAGAGGTAATTGGAGATATTGATGCAATTCTTCAAAATGCAAAGGATAAATTAGCATATTAGGAGGGGATTATGGAATCAAGGTTGCTAATAGATGAGCAAGTGGTGAAAAAAGGTGAAGACTAGAGGGAGTTTTGAAAGCAGCTCGAAATCAAGGAAGCTTTTCTTAAGCAAAATTCAAAAGACAAATGATTAGTTGAAGGAGAGGAAAACTCTAAATATTTCCACACCCTAATGTCTTACAAGCTAAGGAAATACAACATCAAAGAGGTTTCTTAAAATGGCCACTGGATTAATATTTTTATTAAAGTGAAGGAGGAGCTTTTTCTTTCTTCTCCAATAAATTCAAAGAAGAAAGAAAAATTAGACCGAATTTTTGTTTCAACAACTTAAAGCGGCAAAGTAATAGCGATATAAAGGATATAGAAATCCCATTTGAGGAATCTGAAATCAGAGGCATTGTGTGGGAATGTGGTAGTGCAAAATCTCTATGTTTGGACAGGTATAGCTTAAGTTTTATCAAAAAGTGCTGGGATTTCATGAAGAAGGACATTTTCTTGTTTGTCAGGGAATTTGAAGTTGCAGGTTCACTCCCTAGGGGAGGCAATGCTTTGTTTATTACCTTAGTTCCAAAAGTGACTAATTCCTTTGGGGGGAATGATTATAGGCCAATAATCCTGATAGGTGCTCTTTATAAAATCATTGCGAAAATCCTACCCAATTGACTGAAGAATAAAATTCATCTCCTCATCAGTGAAACACAAACTGCATCCATGAAGAGATGGAAAATTCTAGACAGAGTCTTCATTGCCAATGAATTTGTTCATTTCATGAAGTGAATGAAGATCAAGACAGCCATGTTGAAAGTCAATTTTGCTGGATGAAGATCAAGACAGCCATGTTGAAAGTCAAATTTGCTAAGACATTTGACAATGTAAATTGGGAATTTTTATTTTTCATTATAAGGAAGATGAATTTTGGGCATAAGTGGCTTCAATGGTTAAAAGGGTGTTCGACATTTGCTTCAATTTTGGCTCTTCTCAATGGCAGCCCCCACAAGAGAATTTAAGATGCAAAAGGGGGTTAAGGCAAAGCGATCCTTTATCACCTTTCCTATTCATTACCTCAGTGAAAATTTTGTATTGTATAATGAAGGAAGATATTCTTAAAAATGAAATTAAAAGGATTAAACTTGGTAGTGATGAAGTTACTATCTCTCACTTAGAATTTGCGGATGATACGATTTTAATAGGAGAATAGAGTGCACAAAATGTTGCACAATTTAGAAGGTTGTTGTGGTGCTTCCAATTAATTTCTGGGTTAAACATTAACATAAATAGGAGTTGTCTTTACGACCTGAATGTGTTTGGATTCAAATTGCAAAGGCTGGCCTCCTCCTTTGGTTGTAAGGTAGGTTTTCTATGTTTTGTTTATTTAGAGATGCCTGTTGGATAGCATATAAGGAGAGGCTTGGCATGGAACCTGGTGATTGATAAAATGAAGGTTAGGCTCTCGAATTGGAAGGCAAAGCTGGTCTCTATTGGTGGCAAGATTACGCTTATTAAATCCAACCTCTTCAGTTTGCCCTTGTACTTCTTTTTTTTGTTTTAATGCCTTACCACTATTCTCAAAGTTTTGGAATCACTATGTCAAAATTTCCTATGGGGAGGGGTAGGAAAGAATAAAAAAACTCATTGAGTAGAATGGAAGATAATGGTGGTAGAAAAATTGTTAAGGGGTTTAGGTTTAGGAAGTTTAGAAGTAAAAAATGTGGCTCAATTGGAAAAATGGTGGGTCAGGTTTAGAATTCAAAAAGATGCTTTGTGGAGGGTTGTCATAAGTTCTTTGTACGGGGAAAGTGGTGATCTTGGGTTAGCTGGGCAAAATTTGGTTTGTGGCTTAGGTGATTTCTTATCCTCTAAGGTAGTGGTGTTGAGTGCTTGTATTTGCCTATATTGGAAAGTAGGGTAAGGGAAGCTTATAAATTTTTTGTTAGATAATTGGCTTGGGGATGAGGTCTTAAAGTGTAGATTTCCTAGATTGTTTCAATTAGCCAATGATCCAAACTATTTTGTTTCTTTGATATGCATGTGGGGTGGTGATAGTTGAGTCTAGAACAATGTGTTGCCTAGGAATCTCAGAGGTCAAGTTGAGAGGGAAGGGTAGAATTTGCAATCTATGCTAAGTAATGTTTCCATGTCCAAGTTTATAAAAGACAAGCTATGTTAGAGCCTCAACAGCAATGGAGATTTCACAGTCAAATCCCTCTCTTGGTGGCTAGATTCTTTTACCATGGATCCTCTGTAGCATCCTATTTTCAAGTGGAACTCATGGAGTCTTTTGAAGGTGAACTTCCTGTTATGGAGAGCTTTCTAAGATCATCTCCCAACAAAATTAGATCTACTCCCGAGGGGTGTAAGGTAGGTTGATCTTATTTTCCCTTTGTAGGGAACTCCCTAAAAGTTGTGGCTCATTTATTCCTACATTGTAGTTTTGTGAATCAGTTATGCCAAAGTGTTTATGCCTGATGGGGGGTTCTCTAGCTCCTATCGTTAGCTTTTCTTCACTGTTCACCAGTCCTCCTCAAGCACAAGGCCTTTTTTCTATAGCACACAAATGATGGGAGGCAGTGGTCTTGGTAGGGATGTGGTCTTTTTGGCTTACTAGAAATAATTGCACATTTTCTCAAGGAAGGGCAAGCCATTTGCAAGTTTTCTTGTCTACTCAATCTCTTTCATTTTTCTGTGTATCTAGGTGGGTAGGTATTGGAAAATATAATTTATCCTAGTAGTGTTTAAATCCTTTGTCATGTTTTTAGTTGCCTGCTGGCTTTGTTGGGTCTCTACAAGTGTTTCGTTGTATTATTTTCTAAAGTTTTTTCCATGGTAAAACCCACCTGAAGTCCCTTAGTTTATTTTTTTTGTCTTAAGGAGTACCCTACCTTGAGATTGTCCTTAATATCCTTATAAAGCACTTCCATCTAATGTTAAAACACACCAACTCAAAGGATATACATGGAAGACTACACATAAGGAAAACAAATTATCTTTTGGGTGTTTTAGGGGCATTTAATACTTAAAGATTTTTATTTTCATTGGTTTCAAATTGGAGTTGCTCATTTTAATTACCTTAAGGAGAAGATTGATTATGTCAACTAGTGGTGAGCACAATTTTGGCTATATCCAAAATAACCGAATAACAAAGAGAAATTTTTTTTTTTTCATATCTAAAAGTTGATATAGAAATTTGGTTCAATTTTCGATTTCCTTCAATTAAATTTTGTTAACAGAAGTAACTAAAATTTTATTTTACTAGTGTTTATATTTGAGATTTGGAAAAAAATTATATATGTGATGGATATTTGTTATGTGTATGTATGTGTTGTTTGGATTTTAAATGGATTATAGATGTTTGTTGTATGATTGGAATGTGTATTTTGATTGGAATATGTGATAAATGTTTGAGATTTGGAATATGTATGCATAGAATTCGGTTATTTTAATTAAGATTAAATAACTATTTTTTTTTTGTTATTTTGGTTTTATCCAATAATTCGGTCTATTCAGTTATTAGTACATAAGACCAAAAACTGAATGAATTTGATTATTCCATTTCAATTAAAACAAAAAAAAACAAATAAGAAAATTGTCAAGTTGTGCTTCAAAATTCATTTAGATCTTCATAAGGTAGGAAAGAGAAGTTGCTTTGAGAGCAAAGACAAATTATGGAAAAAAGTTCCAGAAAAAAATATAAGTCAGACATAATCAATATTTTTCCCACACACATGATCCATAATAACTACTAGTGACAACAATTAACAATTTTAAGAATATAATACAATACCATGAAAAAACTACAAGATAAAAATATACTAGCTCCAGTCAATAGTTTGTATCCCAATTCCTTAACACAAAACACACCAAAACATCGACAATAACCACGAACATGTACCACACACGAATATGTTGTTGTACTTTCATCTTATTTAGCATTCTCTTCCACTTTTCCTGCAGCTCGCATACAAGGTTGCTTGTAATTGTGTACTGTGCAGATGAACTTTACAAAAGAGTGAAACATATGTAACACACAAGTGTTTACCTGTAACTGATGACAGTGGGCACTTGGTCAAGTTTGGATATGCTGTAGTTGAGGTGAAAGAAGCTTTAAGTTGGGACAATCTTGGACGTCAAATACACATAAATGAGGCATGGCTCCTTCAGCTGTGCTCAATCCCTCCAAATTAGGCAATGAATGAAGCTCCAATACTTCAAGTAATTGGAATCCATCTACAGACACCTTCATTTTCTTCCCTGTGAAGGCTGTCTTTTCCATAGACAATATTTTTAGATTTTCCAACTTTTCCAACATTGGCATTGGATCTTCTTCCACTCCCAAGTACTGAAACTTGCCATTTGGCTCAACTATTGTGCAGCAACAAGTACTAAAACAAGAGCTATTTAAGCATCTTACAATCTCATCACGTATTACTATGGCACCACAAATTCGAAGCTCTATGAGATTTTTCAACTCAAGTAGACATGCCATTGAATGCAAGTTACTGACAACAAAGTTTACCAAAGTTTGCAGATTTTGCAGATTACCAAGTTTGGTCTTGGTCTTGCAATGGTACCTTTCTGGAAGATACAAATGTCGTAGTTGTTTTATACTCCATATGGCCCCAGGTATTCTAATTGAGAATGGACCTGAATCAACTCTTAGATCCAAGGTCTGCAAACACTTTAACATTCCAAGGGATGCTGGCAACTTGGCCAACCGACACTGAGCTAGGCTTAAATACCTCAAATGGATGAGATTGCCAATATTATCCAATACTCCACATCCTGCAAGCATTACTTTATTTGCATAAAGGACTCTCAACCTTTTAAAAGTATTGTTTAACAATTGAGTTGTTGTCTGTCTTACTATATGGATTAAAATCCAAGCATAGAATATCAAAAGTGCTACATCTTTAAAAGTACTTGGTTCCTTAGCCTTTACCAGGCTGGAAGAAATTACCTTGTTGAGCCAATAACATTCTTTGGGGATGCTCCAATCAGAGATATATGCATTGCTTTGAATAAATGTGAAAGACCTAAGATGGGTAAAACTTGGGATGCTTAATGCCCACACTCCATGGATTGCAAGTCTGCGTATATTATCAATGCCAACAACTGAAACATCTCCATGTGATGGATCCAAAATATGTAGGCAAATTTCTGCTCTTGCTTTAGCAACACAGAAATCTCTCATAAGATCATGCATGAGGCATGTTGCAATCCTCTTCATCCTAGAATCTTGTCTTCCCACTCGAATCATGTTCCTTTCAAAAAGCTCAATCCAATAATGATATGCTTCATCCTCCATCTTCACACTTCTATCTTTTTCCACATCTTCTGATACAAGACCATCTGCTACCCACATCCGAACTAATGCATCAACATCTATCTCATAATCCTCTGGGAAATGGGCCAAATACAGGAAACATGGTTTCAAATATAATGGCAGATCATCATAACTTAAGCTAAGCATATCTTGTACTTTGAAATCCATGCCTCTTCTAATGTACGATTTAACATCACCATGCACTCGCTGCCATTCATGATATGATCCGTATTTTGGGGCCAGAACTCCCCCCAATACAACAATAGCTAATGGCAAGCCTGCACAGTGTTTAACCATCTTTCTTCCAAGTTCTTCTAATCTTGGATGATCTAAAAAGTGAGATCCAAAAAAGCATAGGTAACATTAACTTTTAAGGCATTAATGTTTGGAAGATACAAGAGTTGTTAAAAACAAAAAAAAAATTCTATTTTATGCTTAATTTGTTCTATGAAGTGATACATTAGCATTTTAATGATAAGATATGTGTACTTGATTGGAAAATATCATTTCTTGCATATATGTATGATCGACCTAGAAGTATAATCTGTCTTGAAATTATTAATTTCTTATATTTGATATTAAACATAAAAAAATGATGCATACTATCATTATTATTAAGATAAATAGGTGACTTTCCATTTAAAAATTTTTCAGCTGCTGTCTTTCATATTGCAAATTCTTAGGAAGAAACTTTTATTCTAGTTGTAATTTCCTTGCTATAGATCGGTATCATTATCTTTTCTATTTCTTATGTATGCCTAGATTGCTTGATACACCAATGTGCAAAATCTTATTGTAAATATAAACAATGGTTACACATGATCCTAAAATTTAGTGAAAATTACACTTCCTCCCTCAATTTTTCAAAGTCTATAATTTCATGCCCATATTTTTAACATCATTATTCAATGAGAGAACTGATTATTTTCCTTTAAATATAGAAAAAGCTAACTGATTATTTTTTTTTCTAATAGTTATTGAACAATTTAGAATAAGATTTAATATTAAAATATTTTTCTATTTAAAGCCAAATAGTTTTTTCTAATGTTGAGCTATGGTTGACTTGTAGTAAAAAGTTGGAGATGTGAACTTTACTTCTTAGGAAATTGGGGCGTTAGCCAAATCTTAATACACTTGAGTACTTGTAGCTATTATTTTCAATTATCATATCTATTCTTTTAACCTCTGCACTCTAAATATTTTTCCACTTATGGTTGAAAAGGTGTGACAAAATGATGCATAAGTACATTAATTTATTTCTACATGATAGACAAAACTTCGTTATGTTTCAAATACCAAGAAATTTTGGGTCAAATGAATTAGAGAAAGTTAAAACATGTATTAACTATTCCACCTTACTAAACAAAGCGATTGAGAATCTCAATCACCTAAAAAAATGCAGACTATTAATCTCGAGTATGTAACCCAATCCAAGGAAAGTGGAAGTAAGCTGAAGCAGCCCTAGAAGGAAAAGGAATCCTACCTCTCACAGAAAGGGCCGGTTTTTTAGACGAGAGAGGGGGGGTTATGAGAGAACTAAGGCAGGCTACCTTTTGGGGAAGCCACTCCCCATAACCCCCTAGGGGCACCTTTGTGGGTTGGAGATGCTGATGATGCTTCTTTCTCTAAGGTTTTGTTTGTAGATCAAAAGGTGATAGCAAAATTCGCGAAGCAATAATTTTAGTGGGCTTGTTCTCAACAATCTAAAATGTGTGCGCATAGAAATGACTAAAGATGTCTCATAAGAAAAGAGAAGAAGAATACTTTATATAATTACCTGGAGAAGGAGAGTATTGTCCTCTTGGAAAAGCTGTCTTTTTGAACAGATCCCAGCTTGCATCATCATCCAAGCATTCCAGTTGGTGGAGATGTGTCCTTGCATCCACATGAAAAGCTACAGCCTGGTTGCGGGAAGTGAGCAGAATCTTTGAGTTCGTTCCCTCCGTCGGAATGCCTGGTTTTAGAACGTCCCACGCTTGCGTGCTCCAAATGTCATCGAGTACCACCAGACACTTGTTTTCTCTCAACAACTTGTCCAGCTTACTAGCTAACGCCTCAGGATCTCTCTGTTTCAACAGCACTCCAAGTCCGGACTGACTCCGATCTGTCTTAATTCCGAAGCAGGA
Source organism: Aquilaria sinensis (assembly GCA_005392925.1). Classification (NCBI taxonomy): domain Eukaryota; kingdom Viridiplantae; phylum Streptophyta; class Magnoliopsida; order Malvales; family Thymelaeaceae; genus Aquilaria; species Aquilaria sinensis. Next base: position 57,575 of record SMDT01000902.1, on the reverse strand, counting down.
CAAGATTTTCTCCCAAACTGCCTCTTTCTCGAACTGCTGGGATACATATACCCATGCAAATTTATCGAAACACCCTTTATCACTGAGCCTTCTATAAACTTTCTTTGCCAGAGTGGTCTTCCCGACGCCGGCCATGCCACATATGGCAACAACTTGGCTGCTTGTTTCCTTGTCATTTGCCAAGATAGAGACGAGTTCTTCGATATTTTTGTCCAAGCCGAAAACAGGCTCTTCTATGTGAGGATACGACCGTCGGTCTAACCTCGGACGCGACCATGTTGAACTTGAGCTGCCACCTTCCATCAACTTTTTCATGCCGTATATTTGCAGCCAGCGAGTCCACCGATCGATTCTACCCCTGATTTCATCGATCTGTGATCTGATCTCGTGGAGCCTTGTTGCTTCCTTGAAGATGCAAGTGTATCGTTTGATCGCCTTTGCACAGCCTCCTTTTCTTTTGGACGCGATCTTGAGCTCGAAAGTCTCGATCAAGTCCTCAATATCGTAGGCAATGTTCTTGATTTGGACGACACATTGGCGAACAGCATCGGACTCAGCTCGTCTTGCGTCTGTGTCTCTCAAGAAGCTCTGCATCATTTGGAGGTCCATCTGCAGCTGCTTCAACTGGTCGTCCACGCCGCCTAAGTATTTGGCTTCTTGGACGATCAAGTTGGTCAGCTGCGTCGCGGCTGCGGAAACAACCGGCTCAGCCATAGATATTAATTTGTTTGTTTTTGTTTTGAGAATGAATTGAGGTTTTTCTTTTTTGTGCTCGTAATTGAACCTCAAAACTTGGCATTATAAAGCGATTAATGAGTTGAGGAATAAAGGATTGCTTGTGTGAGAGGCTGAAGCAATCCCCATAAAGATCAAAGAAGATTAGCATCTTCAAAAGCAAAACCAGCTTCAACATTGTTGCCCATTTCTCAGGGCAACTTGAAAGTTTAAACTCTGTTGCCTTTTTTATATTTTGAATTTAAGCCTTTCATGATGTACATTTATATGTATAACTCCCATCATAACACGCAAGTTCGGCCATGGTTACTCTTTCATTGGGGAGCATGTTCGAACCAGAGCCCTTTGGGTTATGCATGATTTCTGGTTCCCTAAGTATTAATAATAATATATATATACTGAAATCTTACATTGTGTTGATAGGGATGCCAACGACTGTGTTTAAAAAGGGTAGATTGATTCCCAAATCCTACCCGCAATATAAAAATTTAACCTAATCTTTCACACAACCCGCAGCGGGTAGGATTTCTTCGCCCAAACCTTCTCTGAGTTAAGGTGAGTCGGGTTACAATACTTGCACAACTGATCACATAATATAAAATTGAAAGTAAATAAAGTATGACATGCTTAAATATACAACATAATCAAAAAAAGGTAGTTTAGTTATATGATTGTGAATTTTATGGTTTATTAAGTTAGAATTATATTATTTATTTGAGTAGTATAGAACTAGAATTTGTTATGTACGTATAATATATATAATATTTTAGATACTAATTATATGCTATGTATAATATGTGGGTAGAGTACAAGCTTGGTTCGGATAAGATAGACCCCTAAACCCATACCATCCTTGTACCTAATGAGTATAAAAATAACAAATACCCGAATCCAACCCAAACCCGTTCAATTAAAAATTACCCTACCTATCAAATAGGATACCTACAGGTAAGGATACAAATTAACATCCCGATAATTTCTGACCAATTATGATCTAGCTAGTAGGTTGCGTGAGCCTAATAAACTTAATGTGACTTAATCCCCTCAACTTTAAAAAATATAGCAAGTTAACCGTTGCTGGGGTAAACTACTACCCTAATCCTAACTCTTAACCTTTCAGCACATAACGCTAGTCCTTTAATTTGATGATAATATAATAGGTATTTTTTTCCCCCAGGAACCGAATCCTTTAATTTTTGTATTTTGCTCGCTCGCCGCAGCTGAAAAAGCAGGCTCGGCCGCAAACTTTGCCTTATAATTATAATATGATACATGACCTGTGTGGAATATAATGGATAGCTTGTGTAAGAGGCTGAAGCGATCCCCATAAGATGGCAGATGACTTGAGGAATATAATTGATTGCTTGGCTGTGTGAGAGGCTGAAGCGATCCCCATAAAGATCAAAGTAGAATAAATAAATTAGCAAACCCAAAAACAAAAGCAGCAATTCAGTATTCTTAATTTGCTGATTTCCCAAGGCATTATGAAAAGCTAGTATATAGCTGCATGCATGCGAGGCTTACGACGTTTTTATTCTTTTTATATTTGGGTTCGAATTGATTTAAAAATTCAAAAAAAAAAATAATAGCTAGAAACTGTAACCTAAGTTTTACATATAAATTCACATATTTATGTAGTGTCAATAACAGCGAGATCTATATACCAGGTTATAATGATTTTTTGAGAGAAAATAATTGAAAGAAATTACAAATATTATAGAAAGATTATAATATATAGACTGATTTTGAGAATCTAGGTTGATGCGCATAGGCATGTATAACCTTCAATCTTTGTATAATAGAGTGCTGGGTTAACCTGGCCTCTTTATTAGGTGATCCATTGATATTTTACAGCTACGTACGGCAACTCATATTTCCACTCATGATGTTTTTTCCTCGATCTAATGCTTCTGCGGAAATTAATATTTACACTCTGCAAATAATTTTTTTTTAAAAAAAAGTGATAGGTCGAGCATATGACCCAGCTTAGCCTAATCAGTTTTGTAATGTTTTGTTTAAGCTAATCTCGAAGAAAACTGAAAATCGGTTGCAGAGTGTCTTGCCTGATATTATCTCAGATGAAACTGGCAGGGCTGATTGACTTCTGATAATATTTTGGTAGCATGAGAGTTGCTCAAGGGGTTGAAAAATAAAAGATATGTGAAGGAAGTTTTCCATATTTTGAAGCTTGACATGTGCAAAGCTTGTGATCGCGTTGAATGGTCTTCTTTGAAGCAAATTATGTGCACGTTAGGTTTTTGGTAGAGACTGATAGATTTGGGCAAGGATTGTGTCACTACAGTATCTAACACCGTTAATCTGAATAGCATCGGGTCAGATGTGTTTTCTCCAGCTCGTGGGTTGAAGTAAGGCGATCCACTATCACCATACTCACTACTAAAAAAAAAAAAGATATTTACCAACGCTATTACTAATGGCCATGTGTTGGTAAGTTTAAGATTACCAACTAGAAACTATTGATAGCGAGCTATTGATAATCAACGCGTTAAAAAAATTTTTATCCAACGCATAGCCGTTGAAAAAATAACTGATGAAAACTGTCAACAGTCTAAGACCATTGATATTTACCAACAATTTAAACCGTTGATATTTACCAACAGCTGAAGTCATTGGTGCATCCAACGGCTGAAGTCGTTGGTAATGCACCAACTACTTAAACCTTTGGCATTTACCCTTAAGCGGTTGGTAATATTTCTAACAGTTTAAACCATTGGTAGTTGCCTTGAAAGTTTTAAAAAAATTAAAACAGTTTCAAATCAAACTTTGAAATTAACTGTAATTCGACCAAAAACAAAAAAACAGCTAGAGCCTAGCGAGACTGACCAAGAAGCTCTTATTCTCATTTCTGGAAGAAAAAATAATAAATAAATAAATAACAAACAATTTGGGAAACTTCCCGAGGGGAAAAAAGAATAAAAAAAACCTCAACCAGAAAGTACATGGTATTACTCTTGACAGCCACATAAAGGGCGAATCTATGGGCTTACAGATTGCATGCACAACAAACTGAAGTCAAAGTCGTCGTCGTCGTCTTCTTCTAGAAAAAAACTTTGAGAAACAAAATCAAATACCCAATAACTAACAAATAATTGAATCACTTAACTGACAAAACAAAGATTTTCTTCAATTAGTGGGTTCATGATGTTCGGTTTTTATTTTTTAATTATTTCTGAAAATTTTATTTCTGTTTTATTTACACATTTACAAAATTAGAAAGTAATATAATTTTGGTGAATTTAAAAGTGAAAACAACTAAAACTTAAATGAAGAGTTATTTGCAAAATAGATTGGGCTAATAATATGTTATTTTTTTATTTATTTCATTCTTTATCTGATCTTTTTTTTAGTTACTTATAAATTATTTTTCTAAAATTATTCTTATTTACCTAAAAGATTTCAATTCTATCTGATTACCTTCCATTCATTTAGTGTCGCAAAGATACATTATCTTTTATTAGTCAGTTTATATGTCTCTATTGTTCTTTAATACCCTAAACCATTAGTTTATAAAATATTATTTGATTCAATAATAATTGAAATGAAGAATCTTTATATTCCGAAATGGAGTGGAAATTACTTGATAGCACCAATCCCAAGAGGCATATGATTGATAAATTTTTAATCATCTTCATTAATATCACGCCATGTGTATATGTCAAACAAATTCAGTTAATAGAAAAAGTACTCCTTTACTAATTTTAGTGACGAAAAAGAGAAGACCGAGCTCTTGGTCTGGCAGGAACCTGTGGGCTTATAAATTCCATCCAAAACAAACATAAGTCAAGGTCAAAGTCCCCACAAACCACAAGTTGGTGCCAATAATTTATTTCCACCAATCTGAAATGCGTGTGTGGGGGACCCGTCAATACTATTTGGAAAACGCGAAAACTTCATTTAATAATTAGTGTTAAAGTTTAGAAAAAAAATTATTTAATAGTAAATTTTAATATTTTTGGAATCAGTGTTATAATCTAAAATAATTTATGAATTAGAAAACGCAATTACAAACTAAAACTATAGCATATACTAAAAACTACAATAAGATCAAGTTATTGGTATGATTGAATGTACAAAAACGAACTAGCTTCACCCTGCTTTCTACGATCAAGTGAAACTGTACCACATAAAAAATTTATGTATGTGTGTGTGTGATCATAGAAAAAAAAAAAAAAAAAAAGAAAAATCCTGCACATAAAACATGCTACAAATCCCTACCTGTAGCATTTTTTTCCTCAAACAAATAACTGAAATATCCGACTAGGTAAATTGCATTAAAAATCCTCACGCCTTTAATTTCTATTTCAAATTGGTCCTCAATCTTTATTTTGATCCCAAATATTTATAATTTATTTTATATTGGTCCCTCGCTTTAAAAAATAAATTTCCACAAAAATTTGATTTACAGAGAAAAAAAATTAATAATTTAAATAGTTTTATTAACTATAAAAAAATTATTGTACATATTAAATTTATATATGATAAAACAGTTACTAAATAATTTGAATTCTAACTCTCACATATAAATTCAATTTGTGATATAATTATTTAGTTATGAGCTTTTTAAATTCTGATTTAAATTATTTGATAACCATTTTCTTATAAATTCAATATGTGACATAATTATTTGATAGTTAATGAACCATCAAGGCTATCAGTTTTTGCTCTCTACAAAATAGGTTTTTGTGTCAATTTAATCTTGAATAAAGCTAGGTACTTATAGATAACAAATTATGAAGATTTGAGACCAACAGTAGTACGCAATGTCAATTAAATATTTGGAACTTTCGGTGTAATTTACGCTCACCCGATCTATATTTCTTCCCCGTTACTCACCATCTTCAATTATTTTTGTCGTCTTCAACTTTCCCGCGTACCGTCGAAGCCTGATTTCGACCATTTCAAAGACATTTGAACCAGACAAGCTTGACTTACTAATTTTTACAAGTAGCCACACACTAGCATCAATCCTGAATGGGGTTGGGAGCCTATAAATACGAGGCACCCAAATCTCCTCCTTCAACATCAACCGAAAACAAAAGCAGTTGCCAAAAACCAAGACCTCCCATATTTAGCTACGCAAATGAATTCATTTGCTAATCCTCTCTTCCTCCTTCTTCTTGTTTTGTGCTCATTTTCTTTAACCGTTTCGACTCAAAACCATGACAACTTCCTCCGTTGTCTCTCTCGCTATTCCAACAACTCTGCCTCCGTCGCTAAGGTCGTCTTTACACCAAGGAGTTCTTCATACTTGTCCATCCTCAATGCTTCGATTTACAACTTGAGATTCGCTGGGCCGACCACTCCTAAACCTTCCGTCATCATCACCCCAACACATGTTTCTCAGATCCAAGGGACAGTGATCTGTGCTCGAAAACATGCCATGCAAATTAGAGTACGAAGTGGTGGCCATGACTTCGAGGGCCTCTCTTATATTTCTCCGGTACCTTTTGTCGTCATCGATTTGATTAACCTTCGCTCCATTGATATTGACGTCGACAACAAGGTTGCATGGATTCAAACTGGTGCGACACTAGGCGAACTGTACTACAATATTGCTAAAAGAAGCAGGACTCTTGCTTTCCCTGGTGGAATGTGTCCTACAGTTGGGTCAGGAGGTCACATTAGTGGAGGAGGATATGGAACTCTCATAAGAAAATATGGCATGGCAGCGGATAACGTACTTGACGCACTTTTGATAGATGTTAATGGGAGAATTCTTGATAGGAAATCTATGGGAGAAGATCTATTTTGGGCCATTCGTGGAAGTGGAGGAACAAGCTTTGGGGTGGTCATAGCATGGAAGCTGAGGTTAGTTTCTGTACCACCAACCGTCACAGTCCTCACTGTGAACAGGACTTTGGAGCAAAATGCAACACAGCTTGTTCACCTTTGGCAGACTATCGCACCTAAGTTTCCTAAAGATGTGTTTATGGATCTCTTCATAACGAGCATAAATTCTAGCCAGGTAGGTAAAAGAACAATTCAAGCTACTTTCAATAGTCTGTTCCTTGGTGGAGCGAAGGAACTTGGCTCTTTGATGGAAGAAAAGTTTCCAGAGCTGGGGGTTACTGAGAAAGATTGCTCTGAAATGAGTTGGATTGAATCTGTGGTGCGGATTGCATTGTTTCCAAGTGGAACACCTTTGGAAATAGTTCTTGATAGAAGTGTTCCTTACGGTCAAGGGACTTTAAAAGTAAAATCAGACTATGTTAAGGAACCAATTCCTATGATTGCTCTTGAAGGGTTATGGAAAAAGCTTCATGAAGAAGAGGCAGAGACAGTGCAACTTGGTATAGTCGCATATGGAGGAAGAATGAGTGAGATTTCAGAGGAGGAAACACCTTATCCCCATAGAGCCGGTTACTTGTACAAAATGCAATATGTGGTGACTTGGGACGAAGAAGGGATTGAAGCATCTCTAAAGCACATAAGTTGGATCAGAAATGTTTATAGGTATATGACGCCATATGTTTCTAAATCACCACGTAGTGCATACATCAATTACCGGGATCTTGATATTGGAGCTAATAATGAAGGCTACACGAGCTACCAGCAAGCCAGTATTTGGGGATTCAAATATTTTAAGAACAACTTCAATCGATTGGTGCATGTGAAGTCGAAGGTGGACCCTGATAATTTCTTCAAGAACGAACAAAGCATCCCTCCAGTCTTCGCATGATGATGGACATATATAATCTTACAGCGGAATTCAACAAGTTATAGTTATGTTGTTTCTAATTTCTTCTATTTTATTTTTTATCCAAAGGTGTTTCTTTCATTATTGTAATAAGCTACAACAGTAGCTAGCATGAATATGTGTAAATATTAAAAAAAACATCCTAAACCCTAATGGCGTTGCTGTGGTGGTGTCAAATCACCATCTCGAACACTCCCATTCTTATCTCCAAACTTGGAGGTCCTAGTTCACGATATGGCCAGAATGACTCCGCTCTGCATTAGATCATGTATAGTAAAATAGGGGTTTAGGCATTTATGTGGATAAGTTAACACAATTTTGAAACGAAAAAAATTTCCTTTTAAGTGTCTCTAGCTTAATGACAAAATTATCTAAATAAGTTTAAGCATCTATGTCTCATTTATTCAAAAGGAATAATTGTGTTTATAATCAAGTTGTATTGTTGGCTTTATACTAAAATTATTGCTTTTACTACTATATGGTCTCCAGTAAAAAAATCTCTTCAGGAAAAGAAGGGTAAAGTCGTAAACCTTTAGTGATAGAGGTTTTGTTTTGTAAAAAAAAAGTGAGAAAATTTTGTATAAAATATAACTTGCCTAAGCTGGAGTAAATAAAAGATATACATTTTTTGTATAAATAGACTATTTTAAAAAATAAAAATAAATTACTTGATAATATAAATTTTAAAATAATATTATATATGATTTTCTTGAATACAATTCCAATAATATAATTTAATTACTTAATTATGTAATTAGCCATTTAGTGAAAGTTATTAATTTACAAGTTGGGTGCAACTTGAGGTTTTTAAATGATGTGGTGCTTTTTCTAAAAAATTGGAAATTTCAGACTGGTTGTTTTTTTTTTTTTTCATAGCCGAGGAAAAAAAATCAACAAATTGGGAATATTAGATGATTAAGTCATATTTTTCTTTAGATAAAAAAGGAATATTAAGTTATATTGAGCCAAGATTAAGGTACCAACTCGTATGAATTGTCAAGTTAAGAAATTAATGGCCAATCTCTGCAAACAAAAATAAATAAATAAGTGCCCACTTCACGAAACCACTTAACTTTTACTCTCCATGTGCCTAGGCATGGAACTATTTAGACTCTTAAATAATTTCATGGACAAATTACAAAAGCCCTCTACGGTTTGGTCTAAGCTATACTTTGACCCTTCTATTTTCAAAAACCTACACTTTATGTCCTATTTCCTTTAGATTGTCTGACAATAACTTCTAAAACTTTAATTTAAACTCTCAGATTACCTTTTTGCTATGCTCTTGTTTTGATGAATTTTTTCTGAAATTACTATGAAATGCAAATCAAGTTCACTATTAGTGACTAAACTATAAAATTTGAAAAATTTTGGGTAAATGCAAAGATTTCAAAAATTGAGGGAACCATGTTGTTAATTATTAGGGTTGATTCAAATGAAAATTTTTAAAATTTAGCTACCTTATTGCACAATACTTAAAAGTTTAGGGTGAATGTTGTAATTTTAACAATTGCCTATTAAGATCATTAAACTTATTAAATGTAAAAATTCCTTCTTTTGGAAAAATCCAAATATGGGACTTACTAAATATGGAAGTTTCTTCACCAAATATGATACATGCTATATATAGAAATTCTCAAAGAATGAAAGTTACTAAATATGAAAATCCCTTCTTAAAATATGAGTATTACTAAACATGAACGTGTGAAAAAAAAAAGGAACAACTAAATATGGAAGTCCCCTCTCCAAATATGAGACTTACGAAATGTGAAAGTACCAAAAATTGGAAGTTACTAATTACAAAAGTCATTATTCCTAAATATATGACATACTGAATATGAATGTCTCAAAAAATAAAAGTTACTCCCTCCGTCCTATGTTGTTTGAAACATTTGGGATTGGCACGGAGATTAAGAAATGATGAAATAATGTATCTTTGGACAAAATTACCCTTGGAAATGAAAATTGTTAAAAATAGAATGTATTTGGTGGTAGAAAGCTGGCCGACTGGGCTTGAAATTTTCGCTATTATTGTGGCGGGAATGAGAGGCCATTCTTTCATGGTTACTGGTTTGATTCATATATATCCAACAAGATTAGAAAGCCCCTTGAATGATCAAAGTCCAGCCGAATTGAAAAGTAGGAGGCTCTTGTTAATCGAAGTGAAGATTGTACGAGCAATCTTTTCCCGTCTCCCCACCGTGAGCGATGACTTCTCTATCAACTGAACAAATTCAAAAGAAGCTGCACAACGTGTTAAAGAATGATGAAAGGCAAGGAATATGTGTGGCTTTAATGAAGGACATTAATAACAAGGGAAAATTTAAGAGAGGATCGGTTTCAACAATAGGAAAACAGTTCAGCGTAAGTCGACAAACTGTCTGGCGAATTTGGAATGAGGTGAAGGAACAAATCAACAATAACAGACCAATTTCTATTGGAACAAAGCTTGCTGGTAACACAGGTTCAAAATGAGTTGAGGTGGATTTAAGCAAAGTCACTGAAGTTCCATTACACCGTTGAATAACGATCAGAACTATGGCAGCAAAACTTCACATGTCTAAATCCACTATTCATCGACGAGTGAAAGAAGGAGTGTTTCGGCGCCACTTAAATTCCATAAAGCCTTACTTGACGGATGAAAATAAGAAAGAAAGAGTAAGGTTTTGTTTATCTATGATGGAAAAGAACTCTCTCATGCATAATCCTATGTTTATTGACATGTTTGATTATATCCATATAGATGAAAAATGGTTTTACTTGACGAAAGGATTAGAGAAATATTATCTTTTGCCTGATGAACCGGAGCCGGTTCGTAGCTGTAAAAGTAAAAGGTTCATAACTAAAGTCATGTTTTTGGCTGCCGTTGCTAGACCTAGATATGATCCAATAAGAGACCAAGAATTTTCAGGCAAGATTGGAATCTTCCCATTTGTGTAAAAGGAAGCAGCCAAAAGAAAAAGTAAAAATAAAGAAGCTGGAACATTAGAGACGAAAGCCATTGTTTCAGTTACAGCAGATATTATAAAAGCTTGCTTGATTGAGAAGGTGTTACCTGCAATTCAACAAAAGTGGCCTCACACAACTCCCGGAAAGTTAATATATATTCAGCAGGATAATACGAAACAACATTTAAAGGTTGATGACTTTGATTTCCAAGAAGCTGCAATGAGAAATGGACTTCATGTGCAATTGGTATGTCAGCCTCCAAATAGTCCTGACCTAAATGTGCTAGATTTGGGTTTTTTTTTAGCTATACAGTCTCTACAGCAGCAATAATCTTTGAAGAATATTGATGATTTAGTTAGCGCTGTTGAGTTTGCGTTTGATGAACTCTCATCCACAAGTTTGAATCATGTGCTTGTTACCTTACAACTATGTATGTTAGAAGTAATGAAGTCAAATGGTTGTAATGGGTACAAAATTCCACATATAAATAAAAATCGGTTGGAGCAAGAAGGGAACCTCCTAACGCAAGTTCTTGTGCCTTCTGAATTTATTGAGGCAACAGAGGCACACTTGATGTAAAAATCATTGTAAATATGTAGTTAGGCTATGTATATAACATTGTGGCTGAAATGTTTAACATAGCTTCTTTAGTTCTTGTCCTTTTTTGGTTATAGCTTATGGCTATGTTTAAGCCTGGTGGTTGAGCTTTTGCTATAGTAAGTAATGTATGTAGTACATGGAAAAGATGTCAGCCCATTTTTTGTAAGATATCCTATTATCTTTTGTAAGTAATCTAGTCTAATGATCTTGTAAATGATGAGCTTAATGTACTACTTTCTGTATTAATGTGATTTCCAACCTAATGAATGGATGAATTTCTTGTTTTTAGCAATTTAAACTTCTGCAATTGTTAACTTCCAGGTCGTCAACACATATACTCTTTGCTATGCCAAGCTTGGCATGAAAATAGTAAAATTGGCTTATTGATTCTTTATTTTAATCTGATTCCTAGCCTTGGTATATGATTTGTTACATTTTCCTACCTTGTTACAATGTTTTGGAAGTAAATTTAAAATTTTCTATGTGCATTCTCTTTGCTTGTCACACGTTTGTAAATAACAGTTGCCAACTAAAGTGGTGGTTAAATTTTACAGGCTAATTCCCATCCTTGGTGTTACTGTATTCTTACAAGTTCATTGCAGTTTAAACTGTTGTGCTAGTTCTATTGATTGCGTTTTAAGATTTGATCCTTGTTGTGCTTTGAAATTTTAATGGATTGGCACAGTTTGAATTTAGGTTGACATTTAGTTCCAAATCAAGATTTTAGTCATTTCTATAATTCCTATCATTTTCTCAACAAATATGATTTGTTCACAAGTTAACTTTTTCACTTTACTAAACTATACAATATTAAGTCAGTCAGCTTCCAAGGTAACAGAAGCTGCCCATGCTTCAAACATCAAGTAAAAGGCTTCAAAATTGATGCCTAAGAATTTAAAGAAGTTTCTTATGTCCAAATAATGGATACTGCATGTTTTGATTGAAGTTGAAGTGTTAGAAAAGGCAATGACCCCCACATAAGCCTATGTTCTGCAAAATTGGGTAGCAGGATGCAAGATGCTTTAAATTGTGGAAGAAAGACTCATAAATTGGGGATTACAGGTTGTAACATGTTTCATGTGATCAAAAAAAGGATTCTGGAGATTTTCACTGAATTTGGAGAACTTGAACTCAAGAAGGTACTTTGACTTCTTAGTTTGCTGCTTAAAATGCCTGCAGAAAATAGAAGTGCTTCAAAATATTGGAAGAAGGCTTCCAAATTGGATTTTTGGGATAGCTACAGGTTTGTTATGACCTAAGAGATGTGACTGTAAGTTTTTATGCCATTTGAAGGTCTGGAAGTGAGGATGGCTTCTTAGGATCAAAGTTTTTAGTAAGACAATTGGTAGAGATGTTTTGCTTTAAAAATGGAGAAAATGGGCGAAAATTTAGATTTCTAAGATTATACAAATTTCATATGATTATGAGAATGATCCAGGCAAGTTTAGTACCATTTCGAACACGGGAACTCAAAAAGGCTAACTAAGTTTAAAGATTTTGCCAAATGACCTGTAGAAAAAGAACCACTTCAAACTTTTACAAGAAGGCTTAAAATTTGAAGGGTTGAACCTAGAACAAGTCTTAAATGACTAAAGGAAGGTAACAAAAAAATTTGGCTAAGTTTGGAGCAGTAAAACCTAAAAAGTACCCCTGAGTTGAGTTGCAAAATTGCAAAACCTGCATAAAAAAACATTGGAGCAAGTTTGACTCAAGTTTGACCTTGAGGAAGGAGATAGAATTTTGAAAAAAAAATTCTAGATCTATTTATGGCCTCAAAATGGATATATTGATGGCCTTAAACCATAATTTTTGCCAAGGGATTGGATTCTGGTTATGGCTGTAAGGTAAAGGCAATATTGCTATATGAAGGTGTATGATCAATACTTATGGCCTGAGTTAGAGCTACTTAGCTGCTGTAGAATGAGTTTTAATTGAGGTCTATAAGGGCTTAACTAGAAGCAGAGGCGTGTTTAAGATTTCATCCAAAGTATATAGTACACAAGCCATGGGCAAAGAACATTGTTAAAACCAAAGCTTTGCAAGATTAACTTTGGTGCCACATTAGGGTGTATGACATTGCTGAATGCTCCCACACCACTTATAGTTGATAAAAGACAGCAGTAACCTGTAGGAAGAATTCAAAAAATGCTACCCCACAAATGGAATCAGAAGAAGGAGAAAAAGAAAAAGAAAATAAAGAAGACGAAGACATGAAAAATAAGCAACCAAAGTTCCTCATTTCATTAGATACTTAACTAAGGTTAAGTCATTTCAGCTTACATGAAAAGCAGGTTCTACAAAAACCTCTCTAACAACAAAATTAGAAGAACTACTTCTTACAACTTAGCGTTAGTATATACTGAAAGAAGCAACTCAAGAGAAACAACATATTTACACTCTTGAGAAGCATTTTACACCAGCAACTATAGCTTAACTCCAGTACTAATGTACTACACTACATTTTGAAATTTTCCACTTCACCGCGTAGCCATTTTATCCTCAGCTTTGGACATATGGTCTCGCAAGCTACAAACTCTCTAGCAAGCTTTGATGTCACCAAATATGAAGCAGCCTTCATCCAGAATTCATCTCTTGCCACAACACCTGGGAGGCTGGAAAGTATGACCATAACATTTCCCATGTTGCTAGGCTTCACAGATGCTAGAGGAGAAGTCCTACTTACTGGAGAAGTGCATGAATCTGATGAGATAAGAGGGCACAAAACCTGTTGTGAGGCATTTCGTTGTGGAGACAGCAAGTGTGTTAACTGCATTGAAGAAATATGAAGTAGTTCTGTTGCTATATCTGGATGTTGGAGTATGTCATTCCCTCCCCGATTGGAACACGATTTGTTTTCGCCATTCATGATGATACTTAACCTACCACACCAGTGAAATGGATGGTAACAGAGAAACATAGTAGAAATGTTTAGTTATGACAGCCACATAATAAAAGCTAGAGAAAGGAGAAAACTAACAAAACTTAATATCCAAGATATCACTTTAAGTTTGAATTTTCCAGAACCAGTTAAATCAATGCTATTAGTAGTACAAAACAAATTTAAAAAAAAATTAAGGCTAGGTGATGCCACAAACTCCATTAAGCAAAAGACAAAATAAAACCTAAGCATTTAATAAGATTTTCAGAATTAAATCTACTCATGTTATCTCATGCCTTTAGCTACTCAAGAGAATGGTTTATTCCCAGCCTTCCTGTTTCTTACTTTTCAAGTTTTGTCTTGTTATCCCATTCCTTTTCCTTATACATTCAAGTTCTGTTGTGGACAACTTCTCCTTATACTAAAACCCAATTGCCTAACTGAATAATAACTAAACAACAAGTGGAGGCCATGAAAATATCAACAACATATCAATATATCACTATGATTAATTGGTTTTCATGGTTGACATCATATGCATAAAGTGCCTATAAGGACATAAGCATGCAAGCACTAAACCTGTTTCCAAAGATTTAAATTCTTAAGTACTACAACAATGAGTAGCTTAAGTATATATCACTACTATATGCGTTAGTCTGCACCTATTTCAAAAAAGAATAACAGAGATAGACAAAAAAGGAAACACTGGAAAGGGTGGGAGAAGAAGGTTGTTTAATGTAACTGTGTCTCCTATTACATGACTCGAAAAGACTAAATTGGGTAACCGAATCTCTCTAATTCAGTGAGCTTGAGGCAACCAATGCATGCAATTGGGATCATCAGGACTTAGGAAAAAGCTAATACACGATTAACAGACACTAACATCAGCCACAATAACTGTAAAAACGAGAACAACAACCACTACAATTTATCAAACACTATAACAACCACAGACAATCACAACCAAATTCACCTACAAGACTAACATTAAAACAAATAAACTAGAGACATTCTTATTTAGTTGCATTACCTTAGGCGAAGCAGGGGAGGCAAAAAGAGAAAGAGATCGACGTTCTAAGGTGGAGTAGGGCGAGGAAAAAAAGGGATTGAGATCGACGCTGCTTTTCGCTGGCACTTCGGTGGCAATGTCGATCCGCTGTCGCCACCGATCAACGACGAGATTGGGATTTCAGTGTCGCTTGCTTGCTGCAGCCTGGAATGAGGAAAAATGAGACAGTTTGACGCTGTTACGTAGAGTAGGGCGAAGAAGGAAGAAAATGCACTCGACGCTTCCCTTCGCCGACACTTCGGTCACAATCTCGGCCCCCCATCACCGGCGATTAATGAAGAGATTGGGTTTCGGTGTTGCTTGGTTGCTTCAGCCCAGAACGAAGGAGTTAGATATTAGGGATTTCAATCGAAATTTTGGTATATTTTAGTTTTAAGGTGTAAGTTGGTAAAAGGGTATTATGGTAAAGTAAATAAGAGAAGTTTACTAAATTAGGAAATGTTTCAAAGAATTTGGGACGGCCAAAAGAGGAAAGTGTTGCAGAGAATGTGGGACGGAGGGAGTATTAAATATGAAAACCTTCATATTTAGGACTTACTAAATATAGAAGGTATTGAAATTGGGAAGTTAAGGTTTAGGCTGAGGATTAAAATCGGGTCTTTTGAAGTTTAGTCATCGGGTCATCTCGGGTACGAGTCAGGTCAATCTCAACTTTGGATCATTTCGAGTTCAGGCAATTCAGGCTCTGGTCATTCCGTGTTTAGGTCATTTAGATTAAGGTGTTCTTAGGTTTCCTTAAATCGTGTTTGGGTTCAAGTTAGGTTGGGTACAGTTTGGTTCGAGTTGTTGACTTTTTTTGTCAAATCGGGTCAGGTCTGGCTTTGGTTCAGGTGTGTTGGGTCGAGTCGAATTTTGTTATCCCTATTTTGAACCTTGATTTAATATATATGATTACCATGTTCTAGTAATTTCAAGATTTTTAATATTTTTTTCACAGCCAACTGACTATTAAGAAATTCTTATATGCATTTTTAAGGAGAAAATATATTTACAAAAAGAAGAAATTGATAATTTAAAATTTCTATTAACTATAAAAAACCAATAAAGAGATTAAAATTATTGGAAGATAACTATCGTACAGTTTATATACAATTCCAAACATTTTTATTAGACATTGTAAAAATATGAGGGGCAAAGTATATGTTTCAAAAAATAGAGGGGGCAAACTGTAGGTTTAGGCATACATCAAGGGCTAATTGTAAGTTTCCCTAAATTTCATTCCATGGAAAATAAATAAAAGTCAAAGTCAGCTGTAAACTGAAGCTACTTTGGGTTCTTCTTTGAACAAAAAAAAAAAGGATTGTGAGTGTGATCTGTCCCAAAATCTTATTTTTTTTTGTCCGGAACTCTAGCCCTCTTGATTTTAGCAACATTCTTTATCAGCTATAGTCGGGTTAAAATTCCAACACCTAACTTGCACATAAAATAAAAAATGCTAATTGTGGCTCACAATCATCAAAGTTTTGAGTAACATTTAAGTATCTTGTTTTTTCCTATATAATTTTTACTTACTTCTGATTATTAGAAAGAAAAAGATTATTTTAAAGAAAATAACAACATTTTTTTATACCCACATGTAACTGAGTCTTGCAACTTTATTCTCCCAGACATGGTGATTGAAGTCAAATGGCTAAGAAACTAATAAGTTTTCTGTACCTTGAGCTTATTTTACGTGACAAAATGAGCTTTCAAATGTAACCAAATTGCTCCTTTCAGTATAAGTTCTCTCATATTTAATAGTCATATTCAACCTAAATTCATTCACAATCTACCAATGTTAACTTTTTTATAAAAAGCTTTATTAAACTTAAAACCCATCTTCTTTTATTAGAATCGAATTCAAAATTTTACTTGAGAAAAGAAAATTTTCTTTCTACTCATATGTCATGTAAATTTTCTAGAAGACATACTTCTAACCTAAAGCATAAAGCAAACTAAAGAATTGTCACCTACTCTCTCCCTCTGAAAAACTTCAATTTAAAGTATAAAAAATATAAGAAAAAAACTTCAAACTTCTACTTCTGATTGAATCTAACAACAAGCATAAAAATTTATACAATAATAATAAGAACAATAACAATAATAATAATAATAATAAGCGTAAATGGTTCAAAATGCCCCCAAACTATGACTCATGCTTCTTATTTGTCCTTATACTATTAATTATTTCTTATTCATCTTGGAATTATCAATATTATTACACCATTCATCCTCTCTCAGTCTCGGTATGTAAAATGGCTTAAATTGAGCAAATGGACTAAATAAGGTGTCTAAAAGAGGAATTTGACTTTGAACACGAAAAATTTTGAGTTTTAAAATTTTGAGGAGAATTTGGAGGTGAAAGACTCAGATATTAGATTTGATATTTTGGTAAAAGTTTCAAAGGAGAGCAAGAGCAATTAAACTATGGAAACATTTTAAAAATCAATAAATTGTTTGTCACCAGTCACTATAGATAGTCGCTAAGAGCAGCAGTTTGATTGAGGTATAGCCTCATGATCTTTGAAAGGCTCATAGTAGAAAGAGTAAACAATTCTCTAACGCTATGGTTTGCGCTTCGAGAGGTGCATTTCCTTTTGTCATCCTTGGACTTTTTTCTGCTAAAGAAGCAAGAGATGGCTAATCAGCCTAGTGCAAATCAGCTTAGTGCAAGCCTCCTTTTTTCCTGTCATCCCTTGGTGTAGTAATTTTGTAGCAATTTTTAGATTCCTCTATCTTAGCTGTCACCCAACTACTTTCTTCAAATTAATGCATTTTCTTTAAATTAACTGTCACCCTTTATTCTTTTGATAGTTTGTTCATGCTTTTGCATGTTCAAATGCTTCAAATTCATCCATTGCTCTGCACCCCTACCTATTAAGTAGATGTGAGAGTTAAGGTTTGTACAATCTTGCATGGAATGTTTGTGAGGGTGCTTTGAAAGCATTTCAACCCTGATGTTTGTAAAGGTTAGTCTTGCACTTCCCAGGCTGGTACAGTCATTCCAACTTACGTGTTAGCCACTTTCCAAGTGCCATTAATCTTTATGTCAACATGATCCTTATTTTTGTACATTCTCAGGTAAATGGTAAAGGGAATATAAACCTTCTTCCTGACGGGCTTTGGGAGTGGATACTGAAATGGATCCTTACTTGATCCCTTTATGGTAAGCCTATATTTTCTATTGCTTTTGCTTTTTCTTCTTTCATGTCAAAGAGGCGTCATGCCTATGATCGGCCATCTAGAAGCCCAAAAGTTGCCATACCCAAAGTGATCTATTTATAGGATTTTAGGTTGCCTCGCCTGGAGGTGATCATCTAGGTGCTTAATGTTGCATACCTCAAAGGTGTTCATAAAGTCGCCTACTCAGAGAAGTTCATCTAGAGGCTTAAGATTGCCTTGCCAGAAGGTGTTCATCCGCAGGCTTACAGTTGCCCTGCTTAGAGGTATTCATCTGGCAGCTTAAGGTAGCCATGCCCAAATGCATTCATCTAGGGGCTTGACATTGCCCTGCCTAGAGGTGTTTATTATAGGCTTAAATTTACCTTGCCCAGAGGTGCTTATAAGGTTTTCTCACTAGGGTTGTTATTTCGGAGGATTAACGATGGCTTGCCCTGAGGTGTTCATCTGAAGGCTTAAAGTTGCCCTGCTCGGAAGTGTTCATCCAGGTGCTTGATCTTGCCTTAGTTAAAGGTGTTCATCCACGGGCTTAAAGTTGCCCTGCTCGAAGGTGTTAATCCTAGGGCTTGAGGTTGATCTAACCAGATGTGTTCATCCAAAGGCTTAAAGTTGCTTTACCTGGAGCTGTTCATCTGGAGGCTTTACCGTGCTATTCGAGCGAGTGACATTTCATTAAAGTAAAACTTCGTAAGAATTTATTGTTTGTTTGGAAGCCGAGTACGTGATCATATTTTTCTACCTTAAAAGTGTACACAGCTCAAGTTGTAGTTAGTAACTGAGGTTTGCCAAGTCTTTGGTTCTTCCATCATTACCTCATATTGGTTTGCCTTCTACGGACTCTTTGGTCTTTTCTCCATATACCTAAGTATTTGTTGCTCAGCCTGCCTCCAGACTTCCCCTGTATCATGAAAGGCTACTAGAGACGGCACTTCCTGGCGTTTCAATTGCCTCAATGATGATCTTCTCTTAGTCCTTTTTCAGAGTATCCTCAGAAGAAGACACAGCATTCGTTTAAGCTTCCAATTTTTGTTTGGAGCACTTCAGGAAGTTTGCCTTTGGTGCCTCTCCACATCTAAGTCCCTGGAGGTTGGCTGTGTAAGATTTCTAAGACAATTCTTATGGCACATAGATTTACATGTCTCTTTGTAATGTTCAAAAAATTAGCATTAACAAGAGGACATCTATCTGGATGTGGGATTGCACCTGCGTTGGCGTCCCAAAAATGGCATTGTAAGCCAATGGTACATCAAGTACTAAGAATTCTTTCATTTGAGAATGGCGTATTGTTTCCCCATTTTTTGGGCTAGTTCCTGTAAGCATAAGGGGTAAATGCATCATACTCAATGTCAGGATTTTATCTTTTCAAACCCTATAGGTTGGACTTGTCATTGAGTTAAAAAATATTCTTTCCTTTATGGTCCCCAGTTCCCCCATTTCCTTTTCATTGCAAATCTTTTGACCCTATTTAGTGAAGAGAGGTTGTGATTCTCTAAATTTTGTCCACATCCACTTTGCCACTATCTAAGGCTTCTTAAGTAGAAACTCCTTTGATGGTCGCAATACCACTACTAATGATTAATGTTCTTATATGGCAATTATTATAAGTTTCCCAGCACTTCCGATCTCCAAAACATGGCCAGTTACAGAGATTGAGCTAGTCTATTTCATGTCAATGGTATGATCTGTACTCATATCATATGCCTACCAATCAACTAAAAAGCATCAGTTTGCACCTAGATCTACTATAGGAATCTTGGATTGTGAATGACAACGATTATCAGTGGGCTTTCCATGATGATATGCACTCTTATGTCGAATATTGCATCCCGAGCTCCAATTTGCTTTATTTTCATCGAAGGGAAAAACTAGAGGAAGAGTGGTTCAGGTATTATGGAACCAGAGCGAGAACTTAGTTTCAATTCTTAGGTAGATAAGAAATTTTCTTCCCTAAAAGAAATGAATAAGTTAAACAGGAAATATTATATGAAAAGGAAGAACAGAAAGTAAAAGTATGAGTCTCATTCCAAGGTTGACCTTAGGTAAGACAAAGATGGGTTCCTAGAATCAAAGCCTGAAGTTGTTGATTTGGCTAAATATGAAGTCTGGGTAATTGACATTTTTAAGTCCCTAAAATTATGTGCTTTTGTCAATTTTAGCCCAAAGTTTCTTGTTCTTCCATTATAGTCATTTATTTATTGTTATGAAAGAGAAGACCATATGGTATTATGGGACCTATGAAGGGGTTTAAAAGTGCCACATCATCAAATTTTGTTGAAAATAATGAAAAAACTAATGGAAGGGACTAGGTGGGACAGGGGCTATAAGGTAGAGGACTTTATATAACATAAGTTGAAGACAGAGAACATTTTAAAATGAACATAAAAGTTAGGAAACTGGAAATATATTTTTCTCAAAATATAAGTATCAATATGCATTTTCACTTTAGAGGTTCTCTTGTAAATTGCCTAGGATAATACTACCTCATCTCATGATCTCATCTCCACCATTCCAAAGAAAAGCTAGATTCATCGCTACCTTCTTCCAATTAAAAATCAACCTTGCCAGAGTCTCAAATCTCTTTTGAACATCAATATTTGAGGGAGATTACATCCACTATAAAATCCAATAAATAACATTGGATGAGGTCAGTCAAATAAAAAAAAATGAAAAAAATCAACCAGATCTGAACCAAACTCTGAATTTGAGTAAAAATGACAAAGAAAGATGGGCAAAGATGGTAGAAGGGAATGCTTTAAAGATGATGAGGCTAGGCGGCTACGTTGACTATGTAACAAAAAAAAAGAGTTAGCTAGTTTACTAATTATATTTGAGGGAAAATTATAAAAAAAACACTTGAGGTTTAGTCTAACCTATCCTTTCCCCCACTCTTTGAAAAACCTAAATTTTACCTCACTCTTCGTTTACACTGTCCGATAATAACTTCCAAAATCTGAATTTAAAATGTCTGGTAACAATTATAGTAATTTTAATTTTTTTTATATTTTTTTGAAATTAATTGGCATTTAAAAAATACTTATTCGCATTTGAAGAAAGAAAATTATATTTACAGAGAATAAAAATTGATAATTTTAATTGTCTATTAACTGTAAAAAAATATTTGAGAAATTGAAATTACTGAAAGATGATTTTCATATAGCTTAATTAGGATTTCAAAAATTATTGTTAGACAGCATAAAAGAACCAACGGATAAATTGTAAATTTTCAAAACTAAAGGGGGCAAAGTATAGATATTCCAAAATTGAGGGGGTTATTATAAGTTTCCCATATATATATATATATATATATATTATAAAAGGGTACTTCATTTCAAATACTAATAAACCAAATGACATCTTGTAAACCAATGACATCGGACACTAATGAACAATAAGGACATATTAACTGGATAATAAAAGGCTATGCATCTTTGTGATACCGAATAAAGGAAAGAGAATCGGATCAAGCCAAAATCTTCTAGGTAAACCAAGATAATCCTAGAGAAATAACTTATATGTAATTGGTAAAAAAGACTAGATAAAGGACAAGATAAATAAAAGAAATAGAATATGATTGTCTTGATCTATTATTCAAAAATGTCCCATCATCTAAGTTTAAACCACCTTTTGCATCTTGCTTGATATTCTCGTAGGCATCAATTTCAAGAATAGGCAACCCAAATTTGTCTACCATAAAGCATTGCATGAACTTGATGGTGTTCCTGTTGATGGTAGTAAAAGAATTTTGGAGAGGAGAAATAATTGTGAGAGTAATCAAAGATAATCAGGTGAAATAATTGTGTAAAATTAACCTGTTAGAACTAGATTGAAATCCAAATTTGGCCGGATACACGGAGGACAAAGGAGAAGAAACAACAAGCCACGTATAATTCACTAAAGAGGAAGTCAACTAGCGCCCTGAGTTTAGTTGATTTCATCGAATTCACTCGTGGACTATTTATTAAAATAAAAATTTTACCTATAAAATCTAAAAAAATTAAATAAAAAAATCAATCTATATTTTTTCCAAAATAGAAGTATCAATCTGTATTTTCACTTTAGAGGTTCTTTTGTAAATTACCTAAGATAAGATTGCCTCATCTCATGATCTCATCTCCACCATTTCAAGGAAAAAAACATAATATGATGAGAAAAAATGCAATCGAAGTAAAGACACAGAAAATTATATCTTACAAACCAATGACAGCAGAAGACTTTAAGAGACAACAGAGACATTAAACTGGCCACAAAAAGGCTATTTGTTCCTATGACACTGAATGATTGGAAGAAAATCAGATTAAGCCAAACCTTCCAAGTAAGCTAGAATAAACTTGGAGTGCAAAGCTCATAAATAACTTGAACAAAGCAAGACCAAGCCAATAGCCACTAAGGAGTGATGGAACCAACTAGGCACCAGAAGTCCGAACAAGACTATTTACTAAAATATAAATTTTACCTATAAAATCTAAAAAAATAAAATTGAATTTATTCTGTGCAATCGCTTTCATTTCTGTTGTCAAGTGTTGAGATACCCCAGTAGAGCTGAGCTTCTGATAAACATAAAAGAAAACCTAGATTCATCGCTACCCTGTTCCAATTAAAAATCAACCTTGCAAGAGTCTCAAATTTCTTTTGAACACCAATATTTGAAGGAGATTACATCCACTATAAAATCCCATAAATAACATTGGATGAGGTCAGTCAAATAATTAAAAAAAATTGAAAGAGAATCAACCAGATCCAAACCAAACTCAGGAGTTGATTGAAAATGACAAAGAAAGATGGGCAGAGACGGTAGAAGGGAATAGGTTAAAAAAGATGAGGCTAGGCGGCTATGTTGACTATGTAAAAAAAAAAAATAGAGTTAGCTAGTTTACTAATTATATTTGAGGAAAAATTATAAAAAAACCCTTGAGGTTTAGTCTAACCTATGCTTTCGCCCACTATTTTAAAAACCTACATTTTACCTCACACTTCCTTTACACTGTCCGATAGTAACTTCTAAAACCCTAGTTTAAACTATCTGGTAACAATTATAGTAATTTTAATTTTTTTGATATTTTTTTGCAATTAGTTGGCATTTAACAAATACTTATTTGCATTTGTAGAAAGAAAAATGTATTTACAAAGAAGAAAATTTGATAATTTCAATTGCTTATTAACTGTAAAAAAATATTTCACAAAACTGAAATTACTGAAAGATGATTTTCATATATCTTAATTAGGATTTCAAAAATTATTGTTAGACAGCATAAAAGAACCAGCAAATAAAATATAGGTTTTCAAAAGTAAATGGGGCAAAGTACAGATAGGTCAAATTTGAGGGGTTATTATAAGTTTCCTATATATTTTTTCTTATAAAAAGGTACTTCATTTCAAATACTAATAAGCCAAACGACATAAGACACTAATGAACAACAAGGACATATTAACTGGATAATAAAAGGCAACGCATCTTTGCGATAGGGAATAAAGGAAAGAGAATCGGATCAAACCGCAATTTTCTAGGTAAACCAAAATATTCCTAGAGAAATAACTTATATGTAATTGATAAAAAGACCAGATAAAGGACAAAATAAATAAAAGAAATAGTATACAATTGTCTTGATCTATTATTCATAAATGTCTCATCATCTAAGTCTAAACCACTTTCTGCATCTCGTTTGATATTCTCGTAGGCACCAATTTAAAAAATAGACAACCAAAATATATCTACCATAAAACATTGTATGAACTAGATAGAGTTCCTGTTGATGGCAGTGAAACAATTTTGGAGAGGAGAAATAACTGTGAGCATAGTCAAGGATAATCAAGTGCAATGATTGTGTAAAATTAACTTGTTAGGACTAGATTGGCATCCAAATTTGGCCAGATACACGGAGGATAAAGGAGAAGAAACAACAAGCTACCTATAATTCATGAAATAGGAAGTCAACTAGCGCCCCCAGGTCTAGTCGATGAATTTATGGGCTTTATAAATACCTGGAACCACTGCATGAATCTTGGACTGTGACTAACAGTGATTGTTGGTGGGCTTTCCATGATGATAGCGAGCTTTGATATGTTTTATTTTCATCGGATAGAGGAAGTAAAGGGAGAATGATGAGGATGTTACGGAATAGGAGTGAGAGCTCAGTTTTGATTCTCGTGTAAAGAAGAAATTATCTTACCAAAAAGAATGGATAGGTCGAAGATGACGTATTATAGGAAGAGGGAGAAGAGAATGCGCTAGTTTGGTTCCTAGGATAAACTTTGGAGGGATGAAGATGGGTTTATGGAATGAAAACCAGAAGTTCTTGACTTCAAGAACAAGATGAAGCCTGGATAATTTACAGTTTTAAGTTTCTAGGATTATGTGTTTGTCTTAATTTTACCCTCAAGTTTCTTGTTCTTCCATTATAGTAATTTATTGTTATGAAAGTGAAGACCACATGGTAGTGTGGGGCCAATGGGGGTTTTTTGAAAGTGTTACGTACGCAAGTTCCATCGAAGATAATAACGAAACTGTTAGAAGGGACTGGGTGGGATGCATGGGCGACAAGGTCGAAGACTTCATGATGGCTTAGGTTGAGAAAGAAAACATTTTAAAATGAACATAAAAGTTAGGAAACAACGAATATATTTTACTTGAAATAGAAGTATCAATCTATATTTAAACTTGGGAGATTCTTTTTGTAAATACAAATCATATTTTGTTGCCTCATGAAGGGCCAAGTTTAGAATGGTGGTCTGTCTTAAAGTGGTGCAACTTGGATATGCAGATTGGAATTGACTTGCTAGTTTTCCTTAAGAATCGGCGAAAGGATTGTAGGACGCAGACAATATTTCAAGTATTTGCTTGGTCTACATGGATAGGAAGAAATGAGGTAGTCTTCAAAGAAAAAAGTTTTGTGGCTGCATGACGTGGGTTGTCTAGTTGATGAATTCATGAAAAAGATTGATCGGATAAAATCGAAGAAGAAATCCCGAAAGTAGGTCTCGTGCGTTCCCCAATTTCCTGACACCATAACTTTGCTACAGTTAGCAGAATAATTATTATAATATTTTGTTTCAAAAATAATTTCATGCTCTACAGGTATCACTAGACCTTTGTACTTTGTGACCGTATTTTTTCAGTAAAAAACCCATCATTTTGAGGAGTATTCAAGCCTCTAAAGTTTCTATCAATTTTATTTCCTAGTTTTTTTGTGTTTCCTTAATTAGTTTGGTTTAGGATTTTTTTGTAAGCCTATAAATAGGCTTTTTCTCATTATTATGACACAGCCTATTAACAATATTGAAATATTTTCAGAGTCTTTTACTTTCTTCTACGAGTGGATTCTTGTTTTCTCTTTGATTTATAGTGTTACTAGATCAATTTTCATTTTTCACTACGTCACTGCAGCAAGTGGTGGCCGGTGGGCCAACTCGGCACAGGCCCGGTCGGGCCTGGGTCTGTTTTCCCGGACCCAAGCACGGCCCGCATATAAGCAGGTTGGGCCATGGGCCGGGGGGCGGGTCCGAGTTGGGCCGGGTTTATCCGATTTTAAAAAACACCATTTTAATATGTTTTCAATCGTTGTTTGATAGTAATTTTATGAAATAGATATTTTTTTAGAAGAAACACCACCGCCGGTGCAAATTTTATTAATAAAAAAGCCAAATGACACTTACATAATTTGAAACGTGCCTTACACTTGAAAATGACAAAACGGTCCATGGAAAAAAAATGAAAAGGTAAAACTTAAGATCTGTGCTTAACAGCATAATCAGATCAATTACATTCTTTAAATTCTAATGAAAACCTAGAATCTATTCTTGTTGGTCATCATCAGAAGGGACCTCATCATCGGAGCTTTTAATATCTTGTTTCCTTAGAGCAGCAAACGCCTAATCCCGGTTACAGACGCAAACCTCAATAGCTCCAGGTGTGAGCCTTGCTCGTTTCTTCGAGATGACTCGTTTCCCTGCACTGAAGGTAGCCTCGGAGGCGATGGTTGAAACCGGAACTGCCAAAATCTCTTGCGCCAGTATGGATAAGATCAGGAATCTTCCGCTTTTGTTCTTCCACCACTCGAGGATGTCTTCCTCATTGTTTTCAAATGAAGTGCGGAGATAATCATCCAATTCCGCCAATCCCGGGTTTGTGGGTCTCGGTCGTTTGAGGATACTGGCCGCTGGGTTGAACCTTGATGATGATGATGAGGAAGTGGAATGTCGGGCGGGTGTTGGCTCGGATGACCTAACCTTATCAGAATGCTTAACAGAGTAGAGTTTGTATAACTCTCTCAAATTATGGTCAGCTTCAGCAGAAATAGCAAGTGCAGAAACTTGTGGTTGACCTAAATATGTGTGATAGTATGCTTCTAACAATTGCAGACAACCTGTGATTTTGACATTTGGATCTAATGCACATGCAACAAGATAAATTTGTGGGATTTGTTGAAAATAATCAAGCCATTTCTGTTGCATTGCTTCAATAGTTGGTTTCAAAAACTCATCGTCCTTGTATTGGTGGAAAACATAGACGATGTTTACAAAATATAACATTGCTTGGTGCACTGTTGGGTAATAAACTACAAAGAAAAAGTTTGTTGCCTCATAAAAATATCTAAGTAACTCAACTAACTTAAAATATTTTTCCCAAATCTCGTCCGTTAGCCAGTCGCCTTGAACTTTTGAGTTAACAAAGCGAGTCAAAAGATTTGCCCATGGTTGAGCGTCATTTAACATTTCAAATGTGGAGTTCCATCTAGTGGGGCAATCAATTTTAAACATTTTCCAAGAAAAATTCACCCCATTTTCAATACAAAACATTTTAAATTCACGAGCCAATTTGTTCCTTGTTTTAACAAAAAGTAAAGCATTTCGAATTGGCTCAATTTGGTTTTGCAGTTGTTGTAAACCATTTTGGACTCATAAATTCAAAATGTGGCACAAGCAACGAACATGAAAATTTTTTCCATCAAGCGGTGGTTTTATTTCTTTTATCAATTCTCTCACCGCCGCATCATTGTTTGAAGCATTGTCAAAAGAAATAGACAAAACTTTATCGGCAACAAAAAATTCACGCAAACTTTCAATAATGCAGTTAAAAATATTCTAACCCGTATGATCAGATTCCATACATTTGAATGCAATTATCCATTTTTGAATGACCCATTCATCATCTATCCAATGAGCAGTTACACAATAATAATTTTGTCCTATTGGAGATGTCCACATATCAGACGTAAATGACAGACAATGATCAACAGTAGAAAAATATGCTTGTAAATCACATTTCCTAGCTTCATACAGTTTAAAGCTTTCTCTTCTAGCCGTTTGCCTAGATGTTTTTTTATAAGCAGGATTTAGATTTTCTTGGATGAATCTTTCTAAGTGTTCATCCTCAGCTTGTCTAAATGGTTTTTCAGTAATCATCATCCAATTAATTAAACCTTGCCTAACAGTTTTTGGATTAAATTGAAAAATACCTGGACCGCCAGAGCTGCCAACACCCATCAGTTGTGTTTGTCCATCGGAAATGCCGCCGATGTCTCCATGGACTTTGCTTAAGTGCCTTGTTAGCGTGCCCGTCCCGGAGTTCAATTTGTGTGCAAAATTGTTATCGTAATGTTTGCACTTGGCATACCTCGTTTCACCTTCCCAAACTTGATTGAAATGAGCACAAACAGAAGCCTTCAAATTCCCACTCTTCACTTGACTCCACTTAGGTAGCTCGCTTTTTGGCGTCGATTGGGACCTGTCGGTACTGACTTGGGTAGGTGGAATTTCCTCAACATCATCATCGGAGAATTGATCGTCAAGGCCAAGGTCATATGCAGCCATGTCGATGTTTGGATCAATGTCGGGAATTTCTTGTGAATGCGAGCCTCAATTTTTCCGGAACATACGTCCTCGGAAAAATGAACCGACCCCTGTGCCGGATGAGGAGGAGGCAACACCTTTGCCCTTGCCAGAGTTCTTCCCTCGTGAAGCCATTAGTAGAAGAAAAAAATTGAAGAGATGGAAAGATGATTAAGTCGCAATTAAGAAAATATTAGTGAAAGATTAATAAACGTGGAAAGAGATATTAGAGAGAATGAGAGAATATTGTAGGAGAAGATTGGTGTGAGGAAGTGTGGGGAGGAGGCTGCCTATTCATAGGTGAAGAAAAAATTCGTTTTCCCCAAAAAGCCCTAAAAAACTAGCCGTTATTGGATGTTGACTAAGGGTAAAAAATTCTAGGGGTCAAAAAAATTATCTGGAGTCGTTGGGGGGGGTCAGGATGTATTTTTCCCAATTTCTTTGAAAAATTTCGGCGCAGCAAGCAACGGTCAGAAAACGTTCGACCCGGCCCGACCCAGCTCGACCGGGTCGTGGGCCGGTCCGGGTTTGAGCGTGCGAATGGGCCGGGCAGTCAGTTTTGGGCTTCCTTCCTCTTTCTAGGCCTAAATTCGCGCCCACCTTCGTCCGGGTCAACTCCGTGCTGGGCCGAGCCCGGGTTTGAAACAACCGGGCTGAGTTTGACCCGAGCCGGGTCTAGGGCGGACCCGGGTCAATCCGGCCCAGTGGCCACCATTAACTGCAGCTGTGTTTTATGAAATCCAAATTGCATCCTATCTTTGGCTGAAAAGCATGAAAAGCAAGTGGCCTAAGTTTAAATGCTGATGGAGAGACTGGTGTATGGACTCTTTGTTTGCTGTAAGCTCAATTAATGAACGGAATTAGGGAATATCAGTCATGTGAATCTTGTTTGGGTTTTGATAACAGTTCCAGCTACTTGCTGGTGCCTTATAGTTGATAATTTGTAATTAGTCCTTGTCTTAATAAAATTGTTTCTAGTTGCTATTCAAAAGAGATTTGTGGCTGCATGACGTGGGTTGTCTAGTAGATGAGTTCATGAAACAGATTGATCGGATAAAACTGAAGAAGAAATCTGGAAAATAGGGCTCGTACTTTCCCCAATTTCCTGACACCATAGCTTTGCTACAGTTAGCAGAATAACTATTATAATATTTTGTTTCAAAAAGAATTTCGTGCTTTACAGGTATCACTAGAGCTTTGCACTTTGTGACCGTATTTTTTGAGTCAAAAACCCATCGTTTTGAGGAGTATTCAAGCCTCTAAAGTTTCAATCAATTTTATTTCCTAGTTATTTTATGTTTCCTTAATTAGTTTGGTTTAGGATTTTTTTATAAGCCTATAAATAGGCTTTTTCTCATTATTAAGACGCTGCCTATAAATAGGTTTCTTCTACGAATGGATTCTTGTTTTCTCTTTGATTTAGAGTGTTACTTGATCAATTTTCATTTTTCATTGCATCACTGCAGCTGTGTTTTATGAAATCCAAATCGCATCCTATCTTTGGCTGAAAAGCATGAAAAGCAAGTGGCCTAAGTTTAAATGCTGATGGAGAGACTGGTGTATGGACTCTTTGTTTGCTGTAAGCTTAATTAATTAACGGAATTAGGGAATATCAGTCATGTGAATCTTGTTTGGGTTTTGATACCTGTTCCAACTACTTGCTGGTGCCTTATAGTTGATAATTTGTAATTAGTCCTTGTCTTAATAAAACTGTTTCTAGTTGCTATTCAAAAGAGAAAAAAAGGGTTCTTTTGTAAATCACCCAAGGTAATAACAATGCAATTGAAATAAAGACATAGAAAATGAGTTAGCTAGTTCACTAATTATATTTGACGAAAAAGGAAGTCAGCTATAGTGCCTAGGTCTAGTTGATGAATTTAGTAAATTTCATAAATGGTCCCTAACCTTTACTCATTGTTTCTTTTTAGTCCCTAAACTATTGAATATTTTTTTTAGTTCTAAATCTATTAGAAATGCTTCATTTTAGCCCTAAATCTATTGAAAATATTTCATTTTAGTCCAAATTTGATGAATTTTGTTAACTCAAAGTATTTGTCTAACAAAATTTTTTTATTTTATAATTTAAACTATCCAGTAACAGTCTTATAAAAAATTTGGTCTGTATAATAAATTTTTACAGTTAATAAAAAATTCAAATCACTTTTTTTTTCTCTTTGTAAATCGAACTTATTTCATT
The DNA here is from genome assembly GCA_005392925.1 of Aquilaria sinensis. Lineage (NCBI taxonomy): Eukaryota > Viridiplantae > Streptophyta > Magnoliopsida > Malvales > Thymelaeaceae > Aquilaria > Aquilaria sinensis. The sequence continues at coordinate 27,445 of SMDT01000902.1, read as the reverse complement.
CAGAAAGAAAAACCTACTAATTTAAACTGTCTATTTATTGTAAAAAAAATATTAAACTATTTAAATTTTCTAAAAGACAATTACTGAATATTTAAATTAGAATTTTAAAAATTTCTGCCAGACAATTACTTTGAGTTAAAGAATTTCATCTGTTCAGGGACCAAAATGAAACAATTTTAATAGGTTTAGAACCAAAACAGAATATTCAATAAATTAGAGACTAAATTGAAACAATGAGTAAAGATTAAGCACCATTTATACAATTTACTCTTGATGAATCTATAGGCTTTATAAATTCCGTGTGTAAATATACGGAAGTCAAAGTCAACAGAAACCATAGAGCGGTGCCAACAGATTATTCCTACCAAATTGGATGCCGCGTGTGTGAATTTGTGGATGAGATTTTTTTGTCAACTAGCGTTTTTTATAGTGTAAATAATTAAAAAATAATTCAATAAAATTTGTGTAGAGTCAAATCAGTTTACAATCTGATTTTAAGTTAATCTTGCACACATTAATATAATCATTGACTGTTACATCAGCTACATGGTACAATTCGTTTTCTATTATTTAAAATGTTTTAAAGTAATTTATTTTTACATATACTGATTATTTGCACAGAATGCATATTTATTACATTTCTACATTATAAGAATCTGAAAAAATAGCCCCTAAAATATTTATTAAAACATGAATTTTGTACTAAGTAATTATAAGATAAATAAAAAATAGTTCCTAAATGCTACTAGTTTCACACACAAAAATAAAGAAAACAAAAGGAAAAAGCTTAAATGAAACGAATAATAATACAATTTAATTTTAAAGCTGAGAAGGAAAACAAACGTATAAGATTTTAGAACTTTCCATCGGATTTAGCATGATTTCGCGTTTTTTGTTCTGTAAACAAATAATCGAGGGAGTCAAAAGGATGAAAAAAATTTCAGCTTTCCCGTTACTCGCCATGTTTCACTTTCCCGCGTAATATCGAAGCCTGATGATTTCGACCAATTCCAAGAGACATTTGAACAGGACAACCTTTGACTTCAACTGTAGGAGTTTCAACCTGAAGCAGTCCCCGGAGCCTATAAATATGAGACATCCAAATCTCCTCCCACAACATCAACCGCAAACAAAAGCAATTAATCACTACAAACTACGAGTACCATATATCGATCTCACCACCTCCAGAAATGAATCGACTTCCACATCTTTTCTTTCTTCTTCTTCTTCTTCTTCTTGTGTTTTGCTCACTTTCCCTGACCATTTCAGCTCAAAACCACGAAAACTTCCTCCGGTGTCTCTCTCGCTACTCCAACAACTCAGCCTCCATCTCCAAGGTCGTTTTTACGCCAAAGAGCTCTTCATACTCGTCCGTCCTCAATGCTTCGATCTACAACTTGAGATTCTCCGGGCCAACCATTCCAAAGCCTTCCGTCATAGTCACCCCAACTCATGCTTCTCAAATACGAGCAACAGTTGTCTGCGGTCGTAAACATGCCATGCAAATCAGAGTGCGAAGTGGTGGTCATGACTTTGAGGGTTTGTCATATGTCTCACCCGTACCATTTGTGGTAATCGATTTGATTAACCTTCGCTCTGTTGACATTGATGTCGACAACAAAGTTGCGTGGATCCAGACAGGTGCTACACTAGGTGAACTGTACTATAATATTGCCAAGAAAAGCAAGACTCTTGCTTTTCCCGGTGGAATGTGTCCTACAGTTGGGTCTGGAGGTCACATTAGTGGAGGAGGATATGGAACTCTCATAAGAAAATATGGCATGGCAGCGGACAACGTACTTGATGCACTTCTAGTAGATGTCAATGGGAGAATTCTTGATCGAAAATCCATGGGAGAAGATCTATTTTGGGCGATTCGTGGTGGGGGCGGAGCAAGCTTCGGAGTGATCCTAGCATGGAAGTTGAGGTTGGTCTCCGTACCACCAACTGTCACGGTTCTCACCGTGAATAGAACATTGGAGCAAAATGCAACACAACTTGTTCACCGTTGGCAGACTATTGCACACAAGTTTCCTGAAGACGTGTTTATGGATCTCTTCATAAGGAGCGTAAATTCCAGCCAAGAAGGTAAGAGAACAATTCAAGCTACTTTCAACAGTTTGTTCCTGGGTGGCACAAAAGAACTTCTTACTTTGATGCAACAAAAGTTTCCTGAGCTTAAGGTTACAGAGAAAGATTGCTCCGAAATGAGTTGGATCGAATCCGTGGTGCGTATTGCATTGTTTCCAAGTGGGACACCTTTGGAAGTTGTTCTTGATCGAAGTGTTCCTTATGGTCAGGGCACTTTGAAAGTAAAATCAGACTATGTTAAGGAACCAATTCCCAGAATTGGGCTTGAAGGGTTATGGAAGAAGCTTCACGAACAAGAGGCCGAGACAGTGCAACTAGGTTTAGTTGCATATGGGGGAAGAATGAGTGAGATTTCAGAGAATGAAACACCTTATCCCCATCGAGCAGGCTACTTATATAAAATGCAGTATGTGGTCACTTGGGAAGAACAAGGAATTGAAGCATCATTGGAGCATATAAGTTGGATCAGAGATGTGTATAGGTATATGACACCTTACGTTTCTAAATCACCACGTGGTGCCTACATCAATTACAGAGATCTTGATATTGGAGCCAATAATGAAGGCTACACAAGCTACAAACAGGCGAGCATTTGGGGGTTCAAGTACTTCAACAACAACTTCAATCGGTTGGTGCATGTGAAATCCAAAGTTGACCCTGAAAATTTCTTTAGGAACGAACAAAGTATCCCTCCTGTTTTGGCCTGATGGACAGACAAGATGTCCACAAAAGTTCTTTTCTAGGAACTTGTCATTGGTTTATTGTTTATATTTTTTTTATTATTATTATTTGTTATTTTCTTGGTAGATAAATTGTTTCATTCTTTTATTGTAATAAATCATTGTAACAGTAGCATGAATATGATCCGTATCAACTATGGATGTTGCATCTTTCCTTTATTTTTTGAAAGTTGTGTTAACTCAGTAAAAAATTGAGGATCAAAAGCGTTTAAATTTAAACCATCTTGATTATGTAATTGAGATTTGAATGTACTTTTATGAAGCAAAAAACATATAATTTCTTCTAATAAATCACTATAAGAATCCAAGGCATTTCCGAGCCTAAAAATCATAGCTCAATTGTCACAAAAGCAAAATCTGGTATGAAAAAAAAAATACTAGTAATCATAGGAAAACTTGCTTAATTGAAATTGTCGCAATGTCAAGGTAGATAAGTGACAATTTATATCATAGGAGAGAAAGTTATGATCAGGCTGGAGTAAGGATTCTGTCATGTAAGGACGGCGACGATCTATATTGTAGGAAGAGGAGTGATGATCAGGCTATGATTATTAAGCAAAGCAATGATTCTGACACAAAAACCTTTTCGCTTGATTCTGCTATGGTTCCGCAATTTTTTTTTCATGACTGATTTTAGTGTCCATAATTGATTTAATTAATATATTAACTAGTAAATTATATCAATTTTTGTGTATTATAATTAATATTATATTATATTATATTATTGCAGTTGAATAATAAAATTGTATTTACTTAAATATCAATAATTCATATAAATCTGGCCCTTAATCAGATAAATGTTAAAAAAAATCTTAAACCCTAATGGCATCGCTGTGGTGGTGTCAAACCACCATCTCGAACAATCCTATTCTCTGCTCCGAACTCGGAGGTCCCAGTTCACAGTTTGGCCGCAATGACTTGACTCTGCATTAGATCATGGACAGTAAAATAGGGGATTAAGCTTTTATGTGGATAAGTTAACACAATTTTGAAACGAAAAAAATTTCCTTTTAAGTGTCTCTAGCTTGATGACAAAATTATTTAAATAAGTTTAAGCCTCTGTGTCTCATTTATTCAAAATGAATAATTGTGTTTATAATGGACTTGTATTTTTGACTTTATACTAAAATTATTGCTTTTACTACTATATAGTCTTCAGTAAAAGAATCTCTAGAGTAAAGTCCTAAACCTTTAGTGGTAAAGGCTTTTTTTTGTAAAAAAAAAGTGAAAAAATTTTGTATAAAATATAACTTGCCTAAGTTGGACTAAATAAAAGTTATATATTTTCTGTATAAATAAACTATTTTTAAAAAATAAAAATAAATTACTTGATAATATATATTTTAAAATAACATTATATATGATTTTCTTAAACTACCATTCCAATTATATAATTTAATTATTTAATTATGTAATTAGCCATTTAGTGAAATTTATTAATTTACAAGTTGGGTGCAACTGGAGGTTTTTAAATGATGGGGTGCTTTTTCTAAAAAATTGGAAATTTAAGACTGGTTGTTTTTTCTTTTCATAGCCAAAGAACAAACTCAAAAAATTGGGAATATTAGATGATTAAATCATATTTTTCTTTAGATAAACAAGGAATATTAAGTTATATTGAGCCAAGATTAAGGTATCAACTCGTATGAATTGTCAATGTTAAGAAATTAATGGCCGATCTGTGCAAACAAAAATAAATATATAAGCACCTACTTCCAGAAATCACTTAACTTTTAGTCTCCGCCCACCTAGGCATAGAACTGTAGGCTTAGGCCTAGTTCATGTAGAGTTTTCATGTTCATGTTAATGTGTTAATTTAAGTTAGGTGGGTCCACTAATTTGGAAGTGCTTTACTGTGAATGAAATTGGACATCTAAATTCACAAAATTACAAAGTTTTGCCACTGGAGCTTCTGTGCAAACCCCTTTACTAACTAGCCTTTGTGTTTCTTGGTCATCTAAATTGCAATCTATACTTCCTCTACTCCAGCCTTTTCAGTGAGAGCATATCTTCCGATATCTCGTCCCCACGACATGACCCCTGCTCCTCACCCTTTCGCAAGAGTAGCTATTCTTTTCGGTATTTCTATCAAAGATTTCGTGGACGAGGACAGATCCGGCTGTAGACAGAACTACACACGAGGCTACGGGGAGCGTGCATGGATAATTATGGTTTCATTGTAACCCCCCATAGTCGTTGTCCTCCTCCGCCCTTTGGCCTACCATCTCCCATTTCACTGCAGCCATCGACCAAACCCTATTCCCTTTCACCAGTGACCTTCTCTTCCCACATAATCCTCGCCATCGGGAGCAACAGCGACTTATCTCTCTAATCAACTTATGTCTTTGCTTGACTATACTCACGTTTGACCCTCCCTAGTCTTTTTTTGTGTTAGGGCTGGCGACGGAGGTTGGAATTTGGGTAGCACAAACAGAAAGATCCGACTGAGATATCTCGGGGGCAAGGGACAGTAAATATTGTTAACCTAATGGTTTGTAAGATGTTGTTTGACTCATTAGTATCCTTTTTGTTTTGGCTTGATGGACACACAAGATGTCCACAAAAGTTCTTTTCTAGGAACTTGTCATTGGTTTATTGTTTCTATTTTTGTATTATTTTTTGTTATTTTCTTGGTAGATAAATTGTTTCATTCTTTTTATTGTAATAAATCATTGTAATGGTAGCCTAGACATAATTAGTTATCAATTATGGATGTTGCATCTTTCCTTTATTTTTTGAAAGTTGTGTTAACTCAGTAGAAAATTGAGGAGCAAAAGTGTTTAAATTTAAACCATCTTGATCATGTAATTGAGATTTGAAAGTAATTTTATGTAGTAAAAAAACATATATTTTTCTTCTAATAAATCCTCATAAGAATCCAAGGCATTCTAAGCCTAAAAATCATACCTCAATTGTGGCAAAAGCAAAGTCTAGTATGAAAAAAAAAATATTACTAGTAACCGTCGGAAAACTTGTTGTCGCTAATTAAAATCATCGCAAAATTGAGGTAGATAAGCGACAATTTATATCATAGGAAAGAAAGTGATGATCAGGCTGGAGCAAGGATTTTTTCATGTAAAGATAGCGATGATTTGTATTGTAGGAAGTTGAGTGATGATCAGGCAATGAATAAGCAAAGCAATGATTCCGACACAAAAACCTTTTCCCTTGATTTTGGTATGGTTCTGCAATTTTGTTTTCATGACTGATTTTAGTGTCCATAATTGATTTAATTAATATATTAACTAGTAAAATATATCAATTTTTGTGTATTATAATTAATATTATATTATATTATATTATTGCAGTTGAATAATAAATTGTATTTACATAAATATCAATAATTCATATAAATATGGCCCTTGAACAGATAACTATGAAAAAAAAAATCTTAAACCCTAATTGCATTGTCACTGCTGTGGTGGTGTCAAGCCACCATCTCGAGCACTCTCATTCTCAACTTTGAGGTCGAAGGTCCTAGTTAGCATTACGGCGGGAATGGCTCCGCTTTGCATAAGATCGTGGATAGTAAAATAGGGGATTAGGCTTTATATGGATAAGCTTTCACAATTTTGAAATGACAAAAATTTCCTTTTAAGTATCTCAACCTTGATGACAAAATTATCTAAATAAGTTTAAGCATCTATGTCTCATTTATTCAATAAGAACAATTGTGTTTATAATCGATTTGTATTATTGATTTTATACTAAAATTGTTTCTTTTACTACTATATGGTCATCAATAAAATAATCTCTTTAGGAAAACAAGGGTAAAGTCTTAAACCTTTAGTGATAGAGCCTTTTGTTTTTTTTGGTAAAAAAAAAGTGAGAAAATTTTGTATAAAATATAACTCACCTAATTTGGAGTAAACAAAAGATATATTTTTTCTATGTAAATAGACTGTTTAAAAAAATAAAAATAAATTATTTGATAATATAAATTTTAAAATAAAAATATATATTATTTTCTTGAATTACCGATCTAATTGTATAATTTAATTATTTAATTATGTAATTAGTCATTTAGTGAAAATTATTAATTTACAAGTTGGGAGCAATTGGAGGTTTTTAAATGATGAGTGCTTGTTCTAAAAAATTGGAAATTTAAGACTATGGTTGTTTTTTTCTTTTCGTAGCCAAGGGACAAACTCAACAAATTGGGAATGTTAGATGGCTAAGTCATATTTTTCTTTAGATAAAAAAGGAATATTAAGTTATATTGAGCCAAGATTAAGGTAACAACTCATATGAATTGTCAAAGTTAAGAAATTAATGGTCAATCTTTGCAAACAAAAATAAATAAATAAGCATCCACTTCAAGAAACCACTTGACTTTCAATCTCCATGCTCCTAGGCTTGGAACTATGGGCTTAAATGCTTAATTAATTTCATGGAAAAATTACAAATGCCCCCTGGGGGTTTGTTCTAACCTACACTTTGCCTCCTCTATTTTTAAAAACCTAAACTTTACTCCTATTTCTTTTACAATGTCCGACAAAAATTTCTGAAACCTTAATTTAAACTCTCTAATTATCAGGTTCTAGTAATTTCAAGATTTTTTATATTTTTTTCATAACCAACTGAATTTTACGAAATACTTATATGCATTTAGAGGGAGGAAATAGATTTACAGAAAGAAAAAATTGATAATTTAAAATGTATATTAACTATAAGAAATATTATAGAGATTAAAATTATTGAAAGATAACTATCGTATTGTTTAAATATAGTTTCAAAAAGTTGTTATTAGATTGTAAAAATATCAGGGGTAAAGTATATATTTCTAAAAATAGAATGAGCAAACTGTAGGAATGGGCATACCTCAGGGGATAATTGTAAGTTTCCGTTAGTTTCATTCCATAGAAAAAAAAATAAAAGTCAAAGTCACCTGTAAATTGAAATGACTTTGGTTTAAAAAAAAAAAGATTGTGAGTGTGATTTATCTTGAAATGTTTTTTCTTTTGCTTAAAACTCCAACCCTCCTAATTTTAGCAACATTCATTATCAGCTATAGTCAGGTTCAAATTCTAACGCCCAACTTGGACGTAAAATTAAAAATGGTAACTGTGACTCACGATCATCAAAGTTTCAAGTAACATTTAAGTATCTTGCATTTTCCTATATAATTTGTACTTACTTTTGGTTATTAAAAAGAAAAAAGATTTTCTTTTTTTAAAAAGAAGTGTTTTGTGATATCCACACGTAATCGAGCTTGCAACTTTGTTTTTTTCAGACATGGTAATTGAAGTTAAACGGTTAAGAAACTAATAAGTTTTCTACACCTCGAGCTTATTTTATATGATGAAATCAGCTTTCAAATGTAACCAGACAATGGCTTTCATATAAGTTCTCTCATACTTAATAGTCATATTCAACCCAAATTAATTCACTGTCTACCAACATTAACGTTTTTTATGAGAAGCTTTGTTAAACTTAAAATCCATTTTCTTTTATCAGGCTCAAATTCAAAATTTTACTTGAGATAAAAAAAGCTTTTTTCGACTCATATGCCATGTAAATTTCATAGAAGATGTACTTTTATTCTAAAGCAGAAAGCAGATTGAAGAATTGTCACTGACTTTCTCCTTCTCAAAAACTTCAACATCTCGTATCAAAAATAAAAAAGAAAAAGCTTCAAACTTCTACTTGTGATGGAATCTAACTACAAGTATAAAGTATAAAAAAGTATATAATAATAATAATAATAATAATAATAATAATAATAATAATAATAATAATAATAATAACCACAACAATAATAAGGGTAAATGGTTTAAAATGCCCCTAAACTATGACTCACGCTTCTTATTTATCCTTAAATTATTAATTGTTTCTTATTCATCTTAAAACTATCAATAATGTTACATTATTTATCCTCTTTCATTCCTGGTATATAAAATGGGTCAAATTGAGCAAATGGACTAAATAAGGGGTCTAAGAAAGGAATTTGACTATGAACATGAAAACTTTTGAGTTTTAAAGTTTTGAGGAGAATTTGGAGGTGATAGACTTAGATATTGGATTTGATATTTTCATAAGAGTTTTAAAGGAGAGAAAGAGAAATTAAACTGTGAAAACATTTTAAAATTTTAGAAATTCTTTGTCACCAACCACCACAGACGGTGGCTAGGAGCAGTAGTTTAATTTAGGTGCAGCCTCATGATCTATGAAAGGCTCATAGTAAGAGTACACAATCCTCCGAAGCTATTATTGAGCTTTGAGAGGTGCATTTCCTGTCGTCGTCCTTAGACTTTTTTCTGCTAAAGGAGCAGGAGATGGTTAATCAACCTAGTGTAGATCAGGTTAAGGTAGGCCTCTGTTTTCACTTTCACCCACTGGTGTACAAGGTTTGCAACCATTTTTCATATTCCTCTGTCTCAACTGTCACCCAACTACTTTCTTCACATTAATGCATTTTTAGTTGCCTACCATGCTACAGTGACTGGGTATTTCTTAAAGTCCCTTTTTTCTTTTGCCTCAGACAGATTTCTTTCAATGTTTTTCCAATCTTTATCCCAATTCTTTTTGGCCACAATCTTACTTTCTCCTATACCACTACACTAAAAGGCTGAAGGAATGGAAAGAGAAAGTCTTTTTCGTGTCATCAGAGGAGAACTAGGACTTTCTGTTCAACTGGTCCAACAATATCATTCAACTGGTGACCACGGCCCTCAACTAGAAGGCAAATCTGAGGCTTTTATGGCCACCCTAAAGATTGTCCTATACCTTCTAGAGGTGGCAAATGACAGTATGAAGGGAAGGCTTTTTCCATTCCTTTGGCAGTATATGAGTGAGGATACTTTGAGAGTCTATGATATTAGCAGGTCATACAAGGGTAAAAGGCAAATTTTTCGACTACCTATTCACTGGTATAATCAAGAATAGTAAGTATTTATTTTTTTTTTGTGGCTTTTTTGTGCAATAGTAGGCCCTTTCTCTTTTCCTCTATTTTAAACTCAAGCATTGTAAACATTTGCTAGGGCTTTATGACTACACCCATGAGGTATGAAAGACATAAGACAGCGTAAGCAAGACCCTATGCGGGCTGAGAGTGCACTTGATGTTCTAAGGATGGTCCAGACATTTCATTAGGTGCATACCTTAGAGAAAGAAGATGCCTTATCATACCATGAAGCGTTATAAGCTTTATAGGCTTTTGTTTATGGTAATGATGAATGTTGATGAAGAGGCGCCTTCTTCGTCCAAAGGTCTGGTGTTCGTAGTTGCAGTTTTCTTCCAGACTGTCCCTTTTTCTAGGGCCATTCCTGGTAACTCTATTTTTTTCATGGAGGGTTTCCTCAATTTGATACTCACCTTTGGCCCCAACATTTCCAGGTTGCTCATTATGTATTTATTTTTTAGAATCTGTGTAAGATGTTGGAGCTCTCCCCACTATGTCAATAGGGCCTAGTGATGTTCCAGAGTCTTCTCTTGCTACTAGCAGTCCCAGTTCAGAGGGGTTCCAAAGGGGCTATCCCTAGGAAACCTAATGCGAAGGCCTAGTATGGGTTTCAAGCAGATTCCTGGTCTCCCCGACCATTTACAACTAAAGGTCCTAAGGAAAAAATGCTGGGAGCTTCATGAGGTGTACTTCCAGGCCCACAGAGGCATACCATGCAATTCTCACTGTGTAGTGAGGGAAGAGGAGTCTGTCATTGACCGTGATTCCACTTGCTTAAGAATGCTGGAGGGACTTACCTTTCCATGGTGCACTATTTAATGCTTAAACGTGTTTGAGGCACAGTGGTCCTGCCTTTTTTTCAGGTAAGTATGGTTCACTTTTTTTGCTTTTAATTTTTCACGAGCATTCTTCTATTTAGCTAGGTGATTGTCATGCTGGATGGGATGGCCATAGGAGTGGGGTCTATGAAGGATGCCAATTGCACTTTGACTAAAGATAAGAGGTAGTTTTCCATTCATGTTGATAGGTTAACCTTAAACGTGGATGCCCTAAAGAATGAATAAAAGGCTCTCAAGGAAAGGTTCAAAACACTAAAAGGATCACCTTCTACCATTGTTCCCCCTTATAAGGAGCTTTAAAAAAGGGTAATGGCTTTGGAGGATAAGAAAAGCACATTTAGGATAAGGTTGGTTGTGCTAAGGATGAGGCGGGAAGAAGGCTCATCTAGGAGTACTTTAATGGCTTCACCTGGTGCCATTATCAAGTAAAAGGAGCTTATCCAGGTTTAGAGTTATGTCATCTAGACTTTTTTCATAAAGCTCTGCCCAAACGAGAGACTTGCTACTATGAAGGGAAGTATGTTACCTAGGTGCATGATTTTATCACAAATAGTGGTCTTAGCACTCTTCCTCCATAGGCTATGCTAGCTCCATCATTTTTATCGCCTATAGGTTTTATAATAAAAGCCTTTTAAGGGGATTTGGGAAAGATTCATTTGGATACATAAATTTCTTTTTCTCCTTTATTTTTTTTGAAAGTTTGTTCTTCCTTTTGGAAGTTTGAATCCTTCGAATTCTTCCTTTGCTTTGTACCCCATTCCATCTAGTGGATGCAAGGGTTAGGGTTGATACAATCATGCATGGAATATTTGTGAAGGTCCTTTAAAAGCCTTTAACAAGTTACCCTGATGTTTGTGAAGGTTAGTCATTCAAATCATTTCACTAAGGTTGCCTCATGATATGTTTGAGGATCCCTTGTAGAACTAAGGGATTGTTGGTACCGCATATGAAGGCTAGTTTGCCTTGGATTTGATTTTGTTCCAATCTTGTTTGTTGACCTTTGTATCAATGGTGCACTTGGTAAAGTTCCAAGCACAGCTGGTATAACAAATCCAACTTGCTTGTTGGATTTTTTCTAGGCACGATTGGTTTGGTCATTCCAACCTGTGTATTGGTCTTTTTCTAGGCATGGCTGCCACAGTCATTCCAACTTGCATGTTAGCCACTTTCCGAGTGCCATTAACCTTTATGTCAACATGATCCCTATTTTTGTACGTTCTCGCTTGATTCATTTATGGTAAGTGGGCATTTTCATTTGCTTTTCTTTTTTCTTCTTTCATGTCAAGGAGAGGTCATGCTTGGGATCGGCCATTTGGAAGCCTAAAGGTTGTCATGCCTAGAGTGATTTAACCGCGGTCTTTTAGGTTGTCTCGCCCAGAGGTGATCGTCTGGGGGCTTAAGGTTGCCTTGCTCGAAGGTGTTCATAAGGTTGCCTGCCTGGAGGTGTTCATCTTAAGGCTTAAGATTTCCTCGCCTGGGGGTGTTCATCCAGTGGCTTAAGGTTGCCTTGCCCAAAGGTGTTCATCTAGGGGCTTAAGGTTGCCTTGCCCAAAGGTGTTCATCTAAGGGCTTGACATTGCCCTGCCCAAATGTGTTCATCAGAAGCTTAAATTTACCCTACCCAGACATGCTCATAAGTTGCCTTGAATGGAGGTGTTCCTTCAGAGGATTAAGGATGCATTTTCCGGAGGTGTTCATCTAGAGGCTTAAGGTTGCCTTGTTCAGAGTTGTTCGTGATGGGTTTCGGGAGCCAAACAGCGCAGCGGAATTTAACCGAAACCCTTCAGGATCCGAGTGAAACGGGATAAACCGGGTGTTCGAAAATTTTCATACCTAATTTTCGGTTGAGATCTCTCACTCAACTGTAGAGTCGAATCACAAAACCTGAATAGTTGACGTGTTCAGGCTCTCTATGGTATCCACACGAGCCTCTCGGGATCACCACGCTTCCACCACGTCCCGGTAGATGCGTTTCTCTTGCGCTCGTAGTGTTAGCTTGCGTCCTCCAAGGAATTGCAAGAGAAGAGTGCGGCTGTCCTTTTGGGAGGCTAGGGCAAGGAGACCTGCGAATTTCTCACTAGAAGTTGTATTTATAGTGAGACTCAACTTCCAGGCCTAATGGGTTTCAAAGCCCTAATCCAATTAGGCTTTAATTTCGGGCTTAATAATGGCTCAACTATTGGGCCCATTATTAATACGAAATTATTGTGAAACCAAAACCCAAATTATTAGCCCATGCACTCTAATGATCCAAATAGCTCTATGTGTGCGACCCAATAGGCTCTTACCACGTTGGCAATGATCATAAATCACATTTATGATCATAAGCAATGAGCGGTGTCTAGCAACACATCATTGCTACCCAAGTGACAAGATTGTCGATGATTCGACTAAACCTTTATGATCATCACCGATATATGCCATTGTCCCTTTGTCCAAGATATCAAGACTAAGCACGAGACATGGAATGTGTCACTCTCGTATAGCCCAATCTTTGGTTTCTTGATTACCGAGTAGACCAACTTAAACTGATGACATTGATATCGTATATCAACTCATCCGAGCATGGCCATGCATTTTTCTAAGTCTTACTCTATCAAGGGGCCCGAAGATATCACTCCCGTTACATAGGAGGGACAAATCCCATCTTGATCATACAAATCCCTCCGCATGATATGTGACATACCCAATGACCTCCTTCAAGTTCACTCAGTTACGAGCAACAAAGGAAAGTATCAAAGTATGTGACTCACATGTAGGGAACCTTGATGATCTTAGGTCGAAGGACTACATATACCATGATCACTATGAGAATCACTTATGACACTCATATAACGATCCATGTAGTGTTCTCATGGTGGGTCGGTCCAGTACACAAGTTCTCCAACTTGTACCCATATGTAGACTACATATCTCATATTAGTCTCCACATATGCTAGTCGTTATGTATTATTGCAACCCGCTCCACAATAATACTAGACCAGGGACGTTTAAGAATATCATTATTCTAGGGTTACAATTATGTTTGTTAAGTTACGCAGAAACAAAACAACAAACATAATTGCTGGATTAATGCCTTAATAAAATATCATGACTCAATGTGCAAAAATACAATCATCTCATGATTGGCCTTTTGGGCACAACACTAACAATCTCCCACTTGCACTAAAAGCCAATCATCCATGTATCTAATACCGATGGACCTAGAATGGCTATCATGCTTTTGCTGCGTAAGGGGCTTTGTCAGTGGATCAGCAATGTTGCTGTCTGTCGAAGTCCTGCATATCCTTACATCACCTTAGTCCTCTCGATGATCTCCCTGATGCTGATAGCGTCGGAGTATGTGTGCTCCATTGTTATCACAATAGAGACAATCGGGTCAATGCTTGGAATCTTTTCTTGGAATCTTGCCAAACATGCTAAACCATCCATTGTTGCACAATGTCTCAATGTGTGCAATCTGCTTGGAACTTAGGCCAATAAGCTCTTCTAGATCTATCTCTATAGATCCAATGATGCCTAACACATAGGCTGCTTCACCCAAGTCCTTCATAGAGAAACATTTCCCTAGCCAAGTCTTCACAGACTGTAGCTCAGGAATGTCATTCAGATGAGTAGTATGTACTCTACATACAACACCAAGAAGACAATAGCGCTCCCACTAACCTTCTTGTAGACACAAGGTTCATCTTCATTTTTGATAAAACCAAACTCTTTGATTGCTTCATCAAAACGAAGATTCCAACTTCGAGAAGCTTGCTTCAGTCCATAAATGGACCTTTGCAACTTGCACACTTTATTGGCATTCTCAGGAGTGACAAAACCCTCAGGTTGTGTCATGTACACATCCTCAAGTAGCTTTCCATTTAGGAATGCAGTTTTGACATCCATTTGCCATATCTCATAATCATAGTGTGCAGCAATAGCAAACAAAATTCGGATGGATTTAAGCATAGCAACTGGTGAAAAAGTTTCATCATAGTCAATACCATGAATTTGCTTGAAACCTTTTGCAACCAATCGTCCCTTAAAGGTAATCACATTACCATCCATGTCAGTTTTCTTCTTGAAAACCCATTTGCACCCTATGGGTTTTACCCCTTCAGGTGGGTCAACCAAAGTCCATACTTGGTTTTCATACATGGATTCCATCTCGGATTTCATGGCCACTAGCCACTTCTCAGAGTCAGGCCCCGACATAGCTTGTTGGTAGGTTGTGGGCTCATCCTGATCCATGAGCATCACATCACCAGTGTGAGTCACGAGAAATCCATATCTCTCGGGCTCATGCCGAATCCTACCAGACCTACGTGGGCTCTGTGCTACAGGAACAGACTCTTGAACCACAACATCTTGCGGTGTCTGTTCAGGTTCCATTTCAGGTTCGATGTCTCCTTGTTGTTCTTGAATTTCTTCAAGTTCTACTTTCCTCCCACTAGTTCCTTTAGAGATAAACTCTTTCTCCAAAAAGACACCAGTTCGAGCAACAAACACTTTTTGCTCAGAAGGATTGTAGAAATAGTAACCCTTTGTTTCTTTGGGATACCCAACAAAAAGGCATTTTTGAGATTTGGGCCCTAGTTTGTCAGAGGATTGACGTTTCACATAAGCGTCACAGCCCCAAATCTTCATAAAAGACAAATTGGGATGCCTCCCACTCCATATCTCATATGGTGTCTTTTGAACCGATTTAGATGGAACTCGGTTTAGTGTAAAAGCGGCTGTCTCTAGAGCATGTCCCCAAAAGGAGTTTGGAAGGTCAGCTTGACTCATCATAGAGCGAACCATGTCTAACAGAGTTCGATTTCTCCTTTCAGATACACCATTCCATTGAGGTGTACCTGGTGGAGTGAGTTGTGATACTATACCACACTCCTTCAGATAGTCAAGGAATTCTCGATCCAAGTACTCTCCACCTCGATCTGATTGAAGTACTTTGATACTCTTCCCGAGTTGATTCTCTACTTCATTCTTGAATTCTTTGAACTTTTCAAAGGATTCTGACTTGTGTCTCATGAGATACACATAGCCATATCTGCTGAAGTCATCAGTGAAAGTAATGAAGTATTGGAAACCTCCTCTAGCTTGTGTAGACATAGGGCCACATACATCACTATGTATGAGTCCTAGTAAGTCATTAGCCCTTTCACTTTGCCCTATGAATGGGGCTTTGGTCATCTTGCCCAACAAACATGACTCACATGTCTCATATGATTCAAAATCAAATGAGTCCAAGAGTCCATCCATATGGAGCTTGGATATGCGGGTCTCATTTATATGGCCCAAGCGACAGTGCCAGAGATAGGTCGGGTTTGAATCATTTAATCTGACCTTCTTGGTATTCACATTATAGATTGGATCTTCGAGGTCTAGAACATACAACCCATTGCTAAGTTGAGCACTACCATAAAAGATTTCATTCAAATAAATAGAACAACATTTGTCCTTTATTATAAATGAAAAACCTTTCTTGTCCAAACAAGAAACAGAAATCAAATTTCTACTAATAGTAGGCACAAAGTAGCAGTTGTCTAATTCTAAAACTAATCCACTAGGTAAAGTGAGAACATAAGTCCCTACGGCTAAGGCAGCAACCCTTGCTCCATTTCCAACACGTAGGTCCACTTCACCTCGGGCCAATCTTCTACTTCTACTTAGATCCTGCACATTTGCACAAATGTGAGATCCACATCCAGTATCCAATACCCAAGATGAGGAAGTAGAAAAGTTAGCCTCTATAACAAAAATACCTGAAGTGGAAGTCTTACTTCCCTTTTCCTTAGCAAGTTCTTCAAGATAGAGCTTGCAGTTGCGCTTCCAGTGTCCAGGTTGCTTACAATGGAAGCACTCCCCTTCCTTTGCCACACCACCCTTTGGTTTCAGTGCAGCTGAAGAAGAATTAGCATTGGACTTTCCATTAGCTTTATCCTTCTTCTTGTTGGCTTTTCCCTTTCCCTTGCCCTTTTGAACCATCAAAATGGGCTTAGCCTTCTTAAGGTTTTGCTCAGCAGTTCTCAACATGTTGAGCAATTCAGGGAGGGACTTGTCAAGGTCGTTCATGTTATAGTTCATGACGAACTGACTGTAGCTTTCAGGCAACGATTGCAAGACTACATCAATAGCCAACTCTTTCTGAAGAGCAAATCCCAAATTCTCAAGATTCTCAATGTACCCAATCATCTTGAGCACATGAGGACCCACGGGACTTCCCTCAGACATCTTGCACTGAAACAATGCCTTAGAGGTCTCAAACCTCTCATGCCTAGCTTGCTCTTGGAAAAGCATTTTGAGATGTTCGATCATATCGAACGCCCCCATGTTCTCATGTTGCTTCTGAAGCTCAGATTCCATGGTAATAAGCATGAGGCATGCAACATCCAAAGCATCATCAGAATGCCTCTTGTGAGCATCCCTTTCAGCTCTTGGAGCAGTGGCAGCAGGCTCATTCGGAATGGGCTGCTCTAGGACATAAGCCTTTCTCTCTTGCTTGAGGACTATCCTCAAGTTTCGGTACCATTTGAGAAAGTTGGTCCCATTCAGTTTTTCCTTCTCAAGGATCGATCGCAACGAAAGTGTCGATGTGTTTTGTGCCATGATTATCTACAATAGTAAATATGCAGTGTAAGAGTCATGTATTTTAATTCATTTAATAAGGACTTTTATTAAACGATACTCCCACTATTTTCCTCAAAATAATAACCCTCGATATTATTTCGGAACACCTCGGCGCTAAGGTATTCTAGTGGGCCAAGATCCATATTTGACCACAACCTGAGTCAGCTTTGGCTTTTCTCTCAAGTTACAGCTATTTAGGTAGGCAACTCCTTGCCAATTGCATCTTATGCAACTCTTGGATAGTTGGGTGAACAACACTTGTCCAAGCTCATCTCATGAGCTTAAGCCCAACTCTATGCCTCTAAGTCCCTAATCCTATTAGGATGACTTAGTTAAGTCGGACCCAAAGTTAGCAATTTGGATATCACTATTATCCCATCGCGCCTTACCAAGATGAACATAGGTGCTTTGCTTTGGCAAACCCACCTAATGTTGATCAAAGTCTTGACGAGTGCCAACATTTGGAAGGCATCACATTTAATGACTTAATATTTGTTTGAGGGATTTTTCTTTTGATCTCACCAATTTGTTATCTCCGGTTGTCTTATACATGCATCACATACAAATATAAAACATGCATCTCATGCGTACAAGAAAGTAAACGTGACATGGTTATAGCCCAAACTATGCGATATTCTCAAGCCAATGAGAATATCATAAAAGCCTAAGAAAAGAAAAGAGTCTTCACAAGCTCCTTCTCTTCCTTTCTTGGTTGCCCTTTTGTTGTCACCTCCTTGGACATACCACCTTGGATGATCCTTAGACATACCAACCTTGGATGATCCCATAATGCACTATTACATCAATAATAGAAACCTCGAGTTACATTCGAGGGGAGTAAGGTGAGAAGAGAATGTACAATGAGAGTGATAAGAAAAGGCACGACTCGCAGGCCGTATTTACAAGTACAACCAATCAAGGGCTATAACCATGCACCATGCTTCAAACACCAATCAGCATATCATGTCAAATCTCATTCAACAAAGATGCATGCCAATTTTCGTGCGTTGATTAACCAGTTTTTATTTATGTGGTGCTTCGCATACGGCGGTCCCGCTGGCCGGTCAGCGGGCGGTGGTTCCGCTGACCGGTCAGCGGACGAGGTCAAGGGGAGCCGCCCTTGCGGGGGGCGTGGGGGGCAGCGCCCCCCGGCGCAAAAAATTTTCTTACAATTGCTTAGCCCGAAATCTTCTATTTTGAGCAAGTAGGCACCCGAGACTCCTCCATTCGAGCCACCAAAAATACCTTACTTTCGGTGCCCGAATAGGCCGAATCCGAACCAAGCTAGGGTTTTTGCAACTATTGCAAGAATCCTAATCCATATAGGTATCTCATACCATTCAATTTCGGGTTAATCTCATTAACCAATTAGTGTCATTTCTTCATATACGTCATATGTTCATTACGAGTTCCGGTTTCATGCATCATGAATCATTCTAATTAATCATGGCAGAAAAGCAACCGAACACATAACATCATGCGATTCAACATCAATCCCGATTTAGGGTTTCACCAGTAGCTCTGATACCACTGATGGGTTTCGGGAGCCAAACAGTGCAGCGGAATTTAACCGAAACCCTCCAGGATCCAAGTGAAACGGGGTAAACCGGGTGTTCGAAAATTTTCATACCTAATTTTCGGTTGAGATCTCTCACTCAACTGTAGAGTTGAATCACAAAACCTGAACAGTTGACGTGTTCAGGCTCTCTATGGTATCCACACGAGCCTCTCGGGATCACCACGCTTCCACCACGTCCCGGCAGATGCGTTTCTCTTGCGCTCGCAGTGCTAGCTTGCGTCCTCCAAGGAATTGCAAGAGAAGAGTGCGGCTGTCCTTTTTGGGAGGCTAGGGCAAGGAGACCTGCGAATTTCTCACTAGAAGTTGTATTTATAGTGAGACTCAACTTCCAGGCCTAATGGGTTTCAAAGCCCTAATCCAATTAGGCTTTAATTTCGGGCTTAATAATGGCTCAACTATTGGGCCCATTATTAATACGAAATTATTGTGAAACCAAAACCCAAATTATTAGCCCATGCACTCTAATGATCCAAATAGCTCTATGTGTGCGACCCAATAGGCTCTTACCACGTTGGCAATGATCATAAATCACATTTATGATCATAAGCAATGAGCGGTGTCTAGCAACACATCATTGCTACCCAAGTGACAAGATTGTCGATGATTCGACTAAACCTTTATGATCATCACCGATATATGCCATTGTCCCTTTGTCCAAGATATCAAGACTAAGCACGAGACATGGAATGTGTCACTCTCGTATAGCCCAATCTTTGGTTTCTTGATTACCGAGTAGACCAACTTAAACTGATGACATTGATATCGTATATCAACTCATCCGAGCATGGCCATGCATTTTCTAAGTCTCACTCTATCAAGGGGCCCGAAGATATCACTCCCGTTACATAGGAGGGACAAATCCCATCTTGATCATACAAATCCCTCCGCATGATATGTGACATACCCAATGACCTCCTTCAAGTTCACTCAGTTACGAGCAACAAAGGAAAGTATCAAAGTATGTGACTCACATGTAGGGAACCTTGATGATCTTAGGTCGAAGGACTACATATACCTTGATCACTATGAGAATCACTTATGACACTCATATAACGATCCATGTAGTGTTCTCATGGTGGGTCGGTCCAGTACACAAGTTCTCCAACTTGTACCCATATGTAGACCACATATCTCATATTAGTCTCCACATATGCTAGTCATTATGTTTTATTGCAACCCGCTCTACAATAATACTAGACCAGGGACGTTTAAGAATATCATTATTCTAGGGTTACAATTATGTTTGTTAAGTTACGTAGAAACAAAACAACAAACATAATTGCTGGATTAATGCCTTAATAAAATATCATGACTCAATGTGCAAAAATACAATCATCTCATGATTGGCTTTTGGGCACAACACTAACAGTTCGTCTAGGTGCTTGAGCTTGCCTTGCTCGAAGGTGTTCATCTTAGGGCTTAAAGTTGCCTTGCTCAGAAGTGTTTAATCCAGGGGCTTGAGGTTGGCCTCCCTAACTGTGTTAATCAAAAGGCTTGCTTTGCCTGGAGCTATTCATCTGGAGGTTTTCATGTGGTGTTGGAGCCAGTGACATTTCATTAAAGAAAAACTTTGGAGGATTTTGCTATTTGCTTAGAAGCCAAGTACATGGTCTTATTTTTCTACCTTAGGAGTGTACACAGCTCAAGTCATAGGGAGTAACCGAGGTTTGCCCAGTTTTTGGTTCTTTCGTCACTACCTCGTATTGGTTTGTCTTCAACGAACTCTTCAGTCTTTTCTCCCTCCCTTATATCGTGAGAGGCTATTTGATAGGGCATTTCCTTGACATTTCAGCTGCCTCAATCATGATATGCTTTTAGTCCTTTTTTGAAGTATCCCCAGAAGCAGACCCGACATTTGCTTAATCGTCCAAGTTCTATTTGGAGCACTCCAGGAAGCTTGCCTTTGGTGCCTCTCCACTTCTAGGTCCCTATAGATTGGCTATGTAAGATTTCAAAGCCGACTCTTGTGGCACATAGATTCATGTGTCTCCTTATAGTGTTGCAAAAATTAGCATTAACAATAAGACATCTATCCAGATGTGGAAATGCACTTTCATCAGCCTCCCAATAATGGCGTTGTAAGCAAATGGTACATCAAGTACCAAGAATTTTGTCATTTGAGAATGGCATATTGTTTCCCCATTTATGGGCTTGTTCCTATTAGCATGAGGGGTAAATATATCATCCCTAATGTCAGGATTTCATCTTTTCAAACCCCATAGGTTGGACCCATCATTGGATTGAAAAAGGTTCTTTCTTTTTTGGTTCCCACTACCCCCCATTTCATTCTCGTTCTAAATCTTTTGACCCCATTTAGTGAAGAGAGGTTGAAATTCTCTAAAATTTGTCCATGTCCTCTTCACCATTGTCTGAGGCTTCCTGGGTAGAAACTCCTTTGATGGTCGCAGTGCCACTACTAAAGATTAATGTTCTTATATGGTTGATTACTATAACTTCCCCAGCACTCCCAGGCTCCAAAGCACAGCTAGTTACAGAGATTGAACTAGTCTATTTCACATCATTGGTATGATTAGTACTCAGATCATATGCTCATCAATCAACTAAGAAGTAGTAGTATGCACCCAGATTTATTGTAGGAATCTTGGATTGTGAATGATAGCATTTATCTGTGGGCTTTCCATAATGGTATGCACTCTTATGTTGGCTATTGGATCCCGAGCTCTGATCTACTTTATTTTCGTTGGAGAGAGAAACTAAAGGAAGAGTGACAAAGGTGTTATGGAACTAGAGTGGGAGCTTAGTTTTAACTCTTTGGTAGACAAGAAATTTTCTTCCAAAAAAGAAATGAATAAGTTAAAGAGTAAGTATTATATGAAGAGGAATAACAGAAAGTATAAGTCTCATTTTGAGGATGAGCTTAGTGGGGATGAAAATGGGTTCATGGAAACATAGACCAAAATTGTTGGTTTGGCGAAATATGAAGTTTGGATAATTTACATTATTTACATTTTTAAGTCCCTAAGATTATGTGCTTGTTTCAATTTTCGCCCGAAGTTTCTTATTATTCCATTATATTCATTTATTTATTGTTATGAAGGAGAAGACCATGTGGTAGTATGGGAGCTATAATGGGGTTTGAAAATGCCACTTTATCAAATTTCATTGAAGATAATGAAGAAACTAATGAGAGGGACTAGATTGTACGTGGGCTATGAGGTAGGGGACTTTATATGACATAAGTTGAAGATAGAGAACATTTTAAACTGAACATAAAAGTTAAGAAATTACAAATATGTTTTGCCAAAATAGAAGTATCAATCAGTATTTTCACTTAAGAGGTTCTTTTGTGAATTGCCTAGGATAATATTGCCTGTTCCCATGACCTTATCTCCATCATTTTAAGGAAGAAAAGATAATTCAATGATAAAAAAATGCAACTGAAGCAAAGACATAAAAAATGTGTTAGCTTTATTTCAACTAAAAGTAATCCAAATGGCATCTTAAAAACTAATGGTGGTATAATACTCTAAGGGACAATAGGGACATAAAACTGACCAAAAAAAGGCTACTTATTCATGTGGCACTGGATGAATGAAAGAAAATCAGATCAAGTCAAACCTTCCAGGTAAGCTAAAATAAATTTAAAGTGCAAAGCTCATAAATAACTTGAACAAAACCAGACCAAGTCAACAGTGACCTGTGAGTGATAGAACCAATCAGGCATCAGAGATCTGAACAAGACTATTTATAAAAAAAAATATTACCTATAAAATAAAAAAAATAAAACTAAATTTATTTTATGCAATCATCTTCATATCTATTGTCAAGTGTTGGGATACCCCAGTAGAGCCAAGATTTCGGTAATCCAAAAAGAAAATCTAGATTTATCGCTACCCACTTCCAATTAAAAATCAACCTTTCAAGAGTCTCGAATCTCTTTTGAACATTAATATTTGAAGGAGGTTACATTCACCATAAAATTTGATAAATAACATTGGACGAGGTTAGTCAAGTAATAAAAAAAATTGAAAGAGAATCAACCAGATCCGAACCAAACTTTAAATATGCTGAAAACGACAAAGAAAGATAGGCAGAGGCGGGTGAGGGGAATGGATTAAAGCAGAGGAGGCGAGGCGACTAGGTTGAATATGTGAAAAACAAAAATGAGTTACCTAGTTTACTAATTATATTTGAGGGAAAATTATAAAAAACCCTCTAAGGTTTAGTTTAACCTACATTGTCCCCCTCTATTTTACAGAGCAACATTTTACCCCACATATCTTTTACACTGTCCTATAACAACTTCTAAAACATTAATTTAAATTGTCTGGTAACTATTCTAGTAATTTTAATATTTTTGATATTTTTTTGCAATTAATTGGCATTTAAAAAATAACTCATAAATAAGTGGAAAAAAAAAGAACCAGATAAAGGGAAGATAAATAAAAGAAATAATTAACATATGATCATCCCGGTTTATTATGCGTAAATGTCTCATAATTTAAGTCTTAACCGCTTTCCGCATTTCACTTGATATTCTCGTATTCGCCAATTTGAAAAATGAACAACCCAGATTTATCTGCAGTAAAGCATTGAATGAAAAAGATGATGTTATTGTCAATGATGGTGAATGAATTTTAGGGAGGGGAAATAACAGTAAAAGTAATAGAGAATAATCGGGTAAAATAATGATGTATAATAATCTTGTTTGGGTTTTGATATCGGTTCTGCTACTTGTTGGTGGCTTATAGTTGATAATTTGCAATTAGTCCCTGTCCTAATAAACATGTTTCTAGTTGCTATTCAAAAGAAAAAAAGGTTCTTTTGTAAATTATACAGGAATATATATATATATATATATATATATATATATATTGTAATCAGAAAGAGCCAATTCTCATGATCTCAACTCCACCGTGATTTTTCAAGGAACAAAATATAATAAGATGAGATAAAATGCAATTGAAAGAAAGACATAAAAAATGAGTTAGCGCCCTGGTCTAGTTCATGAATCCGTGGGCTTTATAAATTCCATGTAAAATAAACGGAAGTCAGAGTCACCAGAAACTATTCCTACCAATTTGGATGGCGCGTGTGTGAATTTGTGAATGAGATTTTTTTTTTTTGTTGTCAAATCGCGTTTTTCATAGTGTAAATAAGTAGAAAATAATTAAATAGATTTTTTTTTGAGTCAAATCATTTTGCAAATTGATTTCAAGTTAATCTTGCACATATTATACATTAATATAACCATTGACAAAAACATCAGCTAAATGGTACAATTCATTTTCGATTAATTAAAAATTTCAAAGTAATTTATTTTCATATATAGTGATTATAATTTTCCAAAATACATATTTATTGCAATTCTATATTTTAAAATATTTATTAAAATGTGAAGTTTGTCTTTCCGCTACTGCAATCACATAATCAATATATCAAGTTTCACACACAATAATAAAGAAAACAAAAGGAAAAAGCTTAAGTGAAACGAATAATAATACAATTTAACTTTAAAGCTGAGAAGGAAAACAAACTTGTAAGATTTTAGAACTTTCCATCGGATTTAGCATGATTACGCGTTTTTTTTTTTTCCTGTAAACAAATAATTGAGAGGAACAAAAGGATTAAAAAAAAAAAATTCCACATTCCCGTTACTCCCCACGTTCCACTTTCCCGCGTGATATCGACAGCCTGATGATTCCGACCAATTCCAAGAGACATTTGAACAGGACAACCTTTGACTTCAACTGTAAGAGATTCAACCAAAGCAGTCCCCGGACCTATAAATATGAGACATCCAAATCTCCTCCCACAACATCAACCGCAAACAAAAGCAATTAATCACTACAAACTACGAGTACCATATATCGATCTCACCACCTCCAGAAATGAATCGACTTCCACATCTTTTCTTTCTTCTTCTTCTTCTTGTGTTTTGCTCACTTTCCCTGACCATTTCAGCTCAAAACCACGAAAACTTCCTCCGGTGTCTCTCTCGCTACTCCAACAACTCAGCCTCCATCTCCAAGGTCGTTTTTACGCCAAAGAGCTCTTCATACTCGTCCGTCCTCAATGCTTCGATCTACAACTTGAGATTCTCCGGGCCAACCATTCCAAAGCCTTCCGTCATAGTCACCCCAACTCATGCTTCTCAAATACGAGCAACAGTTGTCTGCGGTCGTAAACATGCCATGCAAATCAGAGTGCGAAGTGGTGGTCATGACTTTGAGGGTTTGTCATATGTCTCACCCGTACCATTTGTGGTAATCGATTTGATTAACCTTCGCTCTGTTGACATTGATGTCGACAACAAAGTTGCGTGGATCCAGACAGGTGCTACACTAGGTGAACTGTACTATAATATTGCCAAGAAAAGCAAGACTCTTGCTTTTCCCGGTGGAATGTGTCCTACAGTTGGGTCTGGAGGTCACATTAGTGGAGGAGGATATGGAACTCTCATAAGAAAATATGGCATGGCAGCGGACAACGTACTTGATGCACTTCTAGTAGATGTCAATGGGAGAATTCTTGATCGAAAATCCATGGGAGAAGATCTATTTTGGGCGATTCGTGGTGGGGGCGGAGCAAGCTTCGGAGTGATCCTAGCATGGAAGTTGAGGTTGGTCTCCGTACCACCAACTGTCACGGTTCTCACCGTGAATAGAACATTGGAGCAAAATGCAACACAACTTGTTCACCGTTGGCAGACTATTGCACACAAGTTTCCTGAAGACGTGTTTATGGATCTCTTCATAAGGAGCGTAAATTCCAGCCAAGAAGGTAAGAGAACAATTCAAGCTACTTTCAACAGTTTGTTCCTGGGTGGCACAAAAGAACTTCTTACTTTGATGCAACAAAAGTTTCCTGAGCTTAAGGTTACAGAGAAAGATTGCTCCGAAATGAGTTGGATCGAATCCGTGGTGCGTATTGCATTGTTTCCAAGTGGGACACCTTTGAAAGTTGTTCTTGATCGAAGTGTTCCTTGTGGTCAGGGCACTTTGAAAGTAAAATCAGACTATGTTAAGGAACCAATTCCCAGAATTGGGCTTGAAGGGTTATGGAAGAAGCTTCACGAACAAGAGGCCGAGACAATGCAACTAGGTTTAGTTGCATATGGGGGAAGAATGAGTGAGATTTCAGAGAATGAAACACCTTATCCCCATCGAGCAGGGTACTTATATAAAATGCAGTATGTGGTCACTTGGGAAGAACAAGGAATTGAAGCATCATTGGAGCATATAAGTTGGATCAGAGATGTGTATAGGTATATGACACCTTACGTTTCTAAATCACCACGTGGTGCCTACATCAATTACAGAGATCTTGATATTGGAGCCAATAATGAAGGCTACACAAGCTACAAACAGGCGAGCATTTGGGGATTCAAGTACTTCAACGACAACTTCAATCGGTTGGTGCATGTGAAATCCAAAGTTGACCCTGAAAATTTCTTTAGGAACGAACAAAGTATCCCTCCTGTTTTGGCCTAATGGACAGACAAGATGTCCACAAAAGTTCTTTTCTAGGAACTTGTCATTGGTTTATTGTTTATATTTTTTTTATTATTTTTTGTTATTTTCTTGGTAGATAAATTGTTTCATTCTTTTATTGTAATAAATCATTGTAACAGTAGCATGAATATGATCCGTATCAACTATGGATGTTGCATCTTTCCTTTATTTTTTGAAAGTTGTGTTAACTTAGTAAAAAATTGAGGATCAAAAGCGTTTAAATTTAAACCATCTTGATTATGTAATTGAGATTTGATACTTTTATGAAGCAAAAAACATATAATTTTATTCTAATAAATCACTATAAGAATCCAAGGCATTTAGGAGCCTAAAAATCATAGCTCAATTGTCGCAAAAGCAAAATCTTGTATGAAAAAAAAATATTACTAGTAATCGTAGGAAAACTTGCTGTCGTTAATTGAAATTGTCACAATGTCGAGGTAGATAAGTGACAATTTATATCATAGGAAAGAAAGTTATGATCAGGCTGGAGCGAGAATTCTGTTATGCAAAGACGGCGACGATTTGTCTTGTAAGAAGCGGAGTGATGATCAGGTGATGATTAAGCAAAGCAATGAGTCTAACACAAAAACCTTTTCCCTTGATTCTACTATGGTTCTGAAATTTTGTTTTCATGACTGATTTTAGTGTCCATAATTAATTTAATTAATATATTAACTAGTAAATTATATCAATTTTTGTGTATTATAATTAATATTATATTATATTATATTATTGCAGTTGAATGATAAAATTTTATTTACTTAAATATCAATAATTCATGTAAATATTATAAATATTAAAAAAAATCTTAAACCCTAATGGTGTTGCGGTGGTAGTGTCAAACCACCATCTCGAACACTCCCATTCTTATCTCCGAACTCGAAGGTCCCAGTTGACTCCGCTCTGCATTAGATCATGTATAGTAAAATAGGGGATTAGGCTTTTATGTGGATAAGTTAACACAATTCTGAAACGAAAAAAATTTCCTTTTAAGTGTCTCTTGTTTAATGACAAAATTATCTAAATAAGTTTAAGCATCTATGTCTCATTTATTCAGAAGGAATAATTGTGTTTATAATCAAGTTGTATTGTTGGCTTTATACTAAAATTATTGCTTTTACTACTATATAGTCTCCAGTAAAATAATCTCTTTAGGCAAAGCAGGGTAAAGTCCTAAACCTTTAGTGATAGAGGTTTTCTTT